>APFE030655050.1:7248-22388 GCA_000404065.3 Pinus taeda
CCCCCCCCCCCCCCCTTCTCAGTATTATTTCCAACATAACACTGGTAAGTCACGTATATATTCATATCTATATGCTGGTTTGTTTCCTGAAAATTGCATATACACACGGAAATGTTATGAGGAAAGTGCGTATATAAACTAGGGTTTTGTTGAAAAAGATTTCTGATCAATTTAATTAGTCTTGTTGTGTTTTTTTTGTCTGTCAATGAAGTCTTACTTGATGATTTGGGCTTAATAGTGATGTTTTGATTGAGGATTGATTGATTGAAGAATAATGAAGCTACTAGATATTTATGATTAAATATTAGTGATGATTCTGTGATTATTTTAGAATGATACAGTGGATCTATGTATGATTCAATATTTATTTCAAAGTGACAGTGGTTGAGTTTCAGGGTTCAATGTTTTGAGATCTGTACACGAGTATGCTTCAAGGAAGTCACGTATAAAGGTGGGTTTGCTACAGTAAAGTAGCATATATATTATGATAATTTATTGATCAGGCATTTCAGTTGGTTCAGTAAGTTGATGCAATATTTGAATTCAATATTAGTACTCTTGGTACATTGATCTAATTGCTTTGGTTGTTTGAGGATAAGTTGATTGATTGGGCTTCATTTAATTCAGTTCATTCAATGATTGGTTGGTTAAATGGTTGAGTTACAATGATTAGTTCTCAATTTTGATATTTGGTATTAGGCTTAAATGATGGTAGTGGGTCCAGTCTGAAAATTTAATGAAACATGGCTTAAAGGTTGTGATGTTTTGTAGCAGGTGGATCCAATATGAAAATTTATGAAATGTGGTCCATGGAGGTGCTGAGGGTTTGATCCTTTAGTAAGAAAGTCGAAGCTTCCTTGTTGTGGTATCTGGTAAATCATATTAGGGGGTTGGAGCTCCCTTATGGTAGGTGCTAGTAAAAGATATTAGGGGGTTTGGAGCTCCCTTCCAGTGGGTGCTCTAGAACAAGAGAAGGTTGTAGCCTTCTGCAGGTGGGTGCCTGCATGTTGGTATGAGTCTGTGCCAATACATTATTGTAAGAATTTTTTATTTATAATAGAAGAAGACAAAGATAACAACAACGGTGGTTTTTTCCCACATTGGGTTTCGAACTAAAAATCCCGATGTTCATGTGTGTTGATGTGTTGCTTATGTGTGATGGTTTATTTTGTTATTACTGCACATGGTTACTATTTAATTAATGTTTAATGAGATACTGATACATTGGCTCAATTTAAACAAATGATGAATTAACTAAAAATTAAGTTTACTGGATATATGCGAGTTGTCTTCATAAAAATAGTGTACATACATAGGTTCCCTTAAGTAAAGTCGCGTACAAAAATATAGATATGAAATTGAAAATTTTAATGATTTGAAAATACTGATTGACCCCCCTGTAATTTTCCCAACAATTAGTATTGGAGCAGTTCGCTTCAGTTGAAGCTTAATCACTTGAAGTGGATCAGGGATGATGAGAAAGAAGCAAAATAAGAAAGTAACTCAAAGGAAGAAGACAAATCAAAGAAATTGTGATAATGAATATTTTCTAATAGATTGAAGAAAATATTCAAATTCAAAAACACCTCACTTTGTATTGATCAATAATGAAGATGATAAAGCGACATAATTATCAGGTACTGGTTTTTGTTCCACTTGTGATCCATTTTCCTGTTCATGTAATATTGAAGAAAGATAATTTGACAGTGAATCAACTGAATTTTCCATTATGGGTAAAAGTGAAAGTAATCTAATGGCCCTAGAAGTAAAGGTTAGAAGGCTCACAGGTAAAATTAGAGATCAAAAAAATCTATTGGATGAAAGGGGTTGTACCTACAAAGAATATATTACGTTGCTAAAAACATAGTTGAAAGAGGGAAACAAAATAAGGAAGCAGTACAAGGAAAAGGAAGATCAATGTCAAAGGATGCAGGATGAAGTAATATCGTTAATAAATAAAGTGAATGAAAATGATACAACCACCAAGGAACTTAAAGAAAGAATCAATTACCATGAGGAAATTGAAGCATAAATCATCTCTCTCATATCCAATTTTTAAAAGTCAAAAAACAATATGAGGAGATCCTTCAAGTATTTGAAGAACAAGAAAACGGGTTAAATAAGGAAATCATTGAGTTGAGAATTCAATTGGAAAAGACTAGAGGTGAAAAATAGGTTGAGGTAAGTATTCTAGAAGGTAAGTTTGTAGAAAAGGATAAGAAATTGATATGTCAAGATAACTCAAAGATATTGGACAATTTTTTTTTTTTTTAACAAGGTTGGGTACTTTTATATTATAAAAATAAAGAGGAATAGGCCCCTATACATTTCGGAGGCAGAAGGTCTATTATGGAGGTGCCAAAATGGGAACACAGTCCCTACTTTGACATGATAGCCTTTGTTTCTAGGAAACTGAAAAAAAATATACTTATATTGATGAACATACTGGCTACGAAGGAAACAGAAGGTGCAATACATAGAAGAAAGAGAGGCAAACTGTTCACAAGAACTGATTTACTGATTCCTTCAGGTAGTGACCCTTCTTTTTGTTGTGAGGGGACGAAGTTTCCCCCTGCTCACTTTGGTTCAGAGAGTTTATGTATTCCACAATGTCCTCGAGATGTTTACACTTGTCTTTCAAAGCCTCTATCTTAGCTCTTTGTTTGTCAATCTCTGTTTGTTTGTAGTTATTAACATTCTTCATTTCTGTGTGGAGATATTTGAGAGCCTGGATGAATCAGCCGATCATAAACCTATTGGCATGACACAGGGTGTAGCTATTTTTTTTCTCTACCTTTTCCAGAGGATTGCAAGACATTTTTGCAAGCCTGGATGTCTCTGTTTGCTGACTATCTCTGTTCTTGTTGTTAGGATGATCTGGTCGACTTTTTCTATTAGCTTTATTTTTCCTTCTAGAAAAGATCTTTTTGAACTGCCAGCTAAAATGTAATCTCTTGCTGATGATGGAATGAAAGTTGGGTTGCTTCTGAGGGGAGAATAGGCATAGATAAAGACTATTACTCCCACAGGGAAAGAAGCTGAAGAGGACAATGAAGTTCGGTTAGTGAGATGGCAAAGAAGAGGCCCTGATCTTTTGGAGCAATTCGCTAATAGAGAGATTAAGGGGAGCGAGGATTCTGGCCGGGTCCACAAAGAGAAGAGGTTGAGAAGCAGACTACTAGGAGCGGGGAAGAGAAATTAGAGCTATGAATGGAGGCCAAACTGAAGGAAGTGGGGACCGCCAAAGAATGAGTAGTGCAAGGTCCTCAGAGAGTGAACTTGTCATGATGAGGCAGCTGCAAACAAGCTCGAGAGAGAGAATTCTGTTAGATAAATTATCATTAACATAAAGAACCTTGATTTTATCTCCTTTCAAAACCTGCTAGTTGAAGATGCTGCAAGCAAATCTATCCACTCCAAACTATGGAAATTGAAAATTTGCACACTTTGAGAGATATCTTGCCTTAGTAACAACAAAAATTTTCCGCTGATGAATCCTGCTGACCCAGTGCTGCTTATAAACTTGTTTGTTCACACTCTTCTCGTGCCTCTGATCACTGTTCTTGAGAGTGTTCCTACCAAAAACATCACTGCACCGCTGACCAGTGAGGGCGCCTCTACTATTGATTTGACTAAAACCAAACTTATGTTGATCCCTAGGACAAATTTTTCTCCAATCTGAGAACCTATGCATATCATTCTTCTTGCTGAGGGTTCTCGACTCTGCTCTAGGAGGATGAGCGAAGATTTTATTGTCAGACCTGTGCTAGGAAATCGCTTGTTGCTTATGCATTTGAGATGATGTCCCCATTTGTTTGATTTGATTGACTATAAATGAAACTTAATCCTGTCAAAAGGAAAAGGAAAATCAAGGGATAGCTTTTTCATATAGGTCTTGATTTTCTTTTACAAGCCTGACCCTCCTATTCACTGCCTTTTTGGCAAGCAAATCGGCTTCTTTATTGTGAGCTTTTAAAACGTGCTTATAGTTTATATTTCCTAGAGGTTTGGTGTTGTCTAATATTCTTTATCTGATTTTGTTTAGAGCCTGGTTTTTAAATTCTCCACCAGTTTCCATAGCAGCAATGATTATTGTTGAGTCGCCAATTACAATGGGGTCTTTGACCTGGAGTTTGTTGAGGATGCAGGAGCCTAGTAACAAACTATAAGCCTCCGCTTTGTTGTTTGACATGTTACCAAGCCCCCATTCGTAGGAGGAGATGACTTCTTCTTTCTGATCATGAATTACCTCGCCGGCTCTTGCTCTGCTAGGATTATTTTTTGAAGCGCTATCAAATCAAAGAGTGTATTTGTTTTGGTTTTTGATCCAATTTTCAATTTCCTTTTTGTTTCCCCTGAGCTTCCAGCCTCTAGCTCTTCCACCAGTCTTTGCTGACAATTGATTCCTCACTGAGAACACCAATGGGATTTTGTTATACCACACCTTTTCTTCATGTTGCCAATTATTTTGTTCCACACTAAACACAACATTGGCACTAATCATCTTTGCAACTAGCACCAAGTTTTGGCAAGAATGAGATCTGGGTTTGGTTTTCGACCTTTGAAGATGCAATTGTTCCATGCAAGCCAAATTTTCCAGCAGAGAACAGAGGGGAGACACTTCCAGATATGGATAATGGCATATTTTTTTTTGCTTTGTGTATGGATAGCTTTGCTCCCAGTTCTTATTTAGAGTTGTGAGCTGGTCGAAGGAGTCACTAGTCATCTCCAAAGGACTTGTAATTTGATTCTAGCAATGCCTTGCCATAACACAATTTAGGAAGAGATGCTGACTGCTTTCTTCATCCTTCTGGCATAAAACGCACATGGAAGGCTCTTGAATACCTTTTTACCTAAGATTTTTTGCAGTGAGGATCTTACCTTGTAGGAGAGTCCAAGCGAAAAATTTGATTTTTGGGAGGCACTCGTTCTTCCAAACAACAGACCAGAGACTCCAGTTCTCTAGATTGCTGTGGGTTTGAAGGAAATTATAGCCAGATTTCACTGTGAACTTTCCTGCACTAGGTTCCCAAACATAGCTATCTTGGCTCCTTTTGTTTATAGGGGCATCACTAGCCAGAGTAATCTTCATGTCATCCCACTGTTTTTTCAATCTATTTGGGAGGGGCAACTCTCTCCAAGGCAATCCAGTTGTTTTGCTCCCAGTCTGAGATGTCATAGAGAGAGGTTATGCATTTGTTGACCATCCAATCTTTCAAAGTTCTAAAGTGCTGGATTTGATACAAGGGAGCAGATCCCATGATTCTATCAGTCCATATGGAAGTATCTTTCCCATTCCCCGGACTCTTTGAAATATGATCTTTGATTTGTGGAATGACTTTTTTTTATAAGTTTCCACACTTGAGTGCATGGTCGATCTGAAATCATTTCGGTGAGGATCTTTGAATGCTAGCCATTGAGATATTTTTTTAACAGAGCCTCAACCCACCAATTGCCTTTCTCATTTAACATTTACCAAACAAGCTTGATGCCTAGAGCCTTATTTGTCGAGCTCGGGATCCTAATGGAGATTCCTCCTTTTTCAAAGGGGAGGGTCACTTGATCCCAACGGACAAGGCTGAATTTTTTGGTGTCTTATTTCCCTCCTTGCCAAAGGAAGCCTCTCATGATTAACTCCATTTGCTTATGATTGCTGGTGGGGGCCAAAATTATGGCATACTGATAGATAGGCAAGGTTGAGAGGAGAGATTTGATGAGAATAGTTCTGGCTGCTAGGTTTAACCACATCATGCCCCAACTTTGAAGTTTCCCTCTCATCTTTTCTATTTGTTTGTTCCAGACCTCTGTATTGACCCCTTACTTATCCAGTGGTATCCTGAGATAAGTGAAGTGTCCCCATTTTCGCAGAACTAGAATTTCCATGATTTGGGAAATCCTTTGCATTATATTTTTTGAAACATTCTAGGTATAAATTCTGCATTTTTTGTTATTAAGCAGCCCTCGTGAGACAACAAGAAAGGCATCTAAGACTTTCTTGAACCTCCTAGCAATAATACCAGAGGCTCCTCCAATGAGAAGAGTATCATCCACAAAAAGTGAGTGATTGATTTTTTTAATCCCTCGGGCTATACTAATGCCAATTATTTCCCTTTTATTCCTTTGACTTTCAAGTTGAATACTTAAAGTTTCCGCTATAAGGATGTAGAGGAAAGGAGAGAGCGGGCATCCTTGTCTCAGACCTCTAGTGCTGCGAAAGTAACGACTGGGTCTCTTATTGATCAATGGGGCGGTCCAAGGGTTTGAGATGCATTCCATAATAATGTTGATGAACTTGATAAAGATTTTGAACTTTTGAAGAACTGCCACTAGGTAATGATGGTTAACTCTATCAAAGGCATTGGCCATATCCAACTTAATGACCATGCCTTTTTCATTTCTTTGGATACTGCTATGGATGGCTTCCTGAACAAGAATTACGTTGTCTGTTATCTATCGTTTGGGAGAAAAACTGCCTTTGTTTTCAAATATGAGACTGGGCTGAATCTTTTTCAATCTATTTGCCAAAATTTTTGTAATTATTTTATAGGAGGCGTTACATAGAGAAATGGGCCCAAATCTATCAAAAGAGAGAGGATTTGGCTCCTTGGGGATGAGAGCCAAATGTGAGGCTTTGGTGTTTTCTCCCATTTTGTTTTTTTTGAAAACATTTTTTACCATTCTAACAAAATCTTCTTTTTATTATGTTCTAATGGGTCTTGTAGAAAGTGATGGTGAAACCATCTGGCCCAAGTGCTTTATCCGGGTGCATTCTTCAAGTTGCCTCTCTTATTCCCCTTCTGTCACCTGCTTCTCAAGTTCACTGTTTTGCTGATTGTTGATTTTGCTGTTGACTTGCTGAAGGAATTCAACACTGTCAACTTGTTGATCTCTTGCTATTAGGAGGGTTTTGTAATAGCTGTGGGCTGCTTCATTAATTTCCTCCCTCTCCTTTATTTCCTTCCCTTCAACTTGGATCTTGTCAATTTGGCTGCCCACTCTTCTTAACTTGAGGTTATTGTGAAAAAGAGAGGTATTTTTATCCCCCACTTTTAGCTAGAGACATTTGTACTTTTGCCTTAATTCCTCCTTTTCTTGTCTATTTTGCTTGTAGAGTTCCATAAATATTTCTTTTTCATGGACATGTTCTTGATTTGTTACTTGCTGATTTTCATTTTCCTTGCTCCATTCTAGATTCTTTTGCAGCTCAAATTTTTTGTTTTTCTCTTTAACAACATTCTCTCTTGCCCAGACTTTTATTTTTGCTCTTAAATTTTTTAGTTTGGATTCCCAAACATAGTGGGGGAGCCTATGACATCTATTTCCTAGCTTTCCTTTATAATCTTGCTGAACTCTTCCTTGCTGTCCTAGTTTTTTTTTATATTTAAAAGGGATCGGCCGATAGTTCTCCAACCTGTCCAAAATCAGAACCACATGCTTGTGGTCGGAGGCTGAAGCATGTACTATCTTTCTCTTGATAGATGGGAATCCTATTGCTATACTCTCTTGGATCAGAATCCTATCAAGGCTTTCTTTAATGTTTTGAGTTCCAGCTCTTTTATTACTCCAAGTGAATTTCCCTTTACTTGGAGGTATGTCTAGAAGTTTGTGAACTTCTATGATGTCTTCCATGGCTGCTCTAGAAGGATCATTGAAGTAATTTCCTCCCAACTTTTCTTCTATGTTTCGGATCAAGTTTAGATCACCTCCTATAACTAACTTGTTTCTTTGGCATTCTTGCTCTTCTTCTTTTACTGATTCCCAACATAGTGCTTTGTCGCTGTAGTGATTTGGAGAGTAAATGTTTAAAAAGGTATACTCTTCATTTGTGCTTTTGTTTTTAAGGTATGTCCTGACCCACCAATTGTTCAGTTTTTGATTGATGAGTTCCCACTTCCATTTGTTCCATAACGTGCCAATACCTCTTGAGGCTCCAATGGAGTTTGTGGTTGTTCCTTCAAAACTTTTTTGCTTCTTCATTAATTTTTGAAAATCTTGACTGGTCACTTTGGTCTCTTGGATCATGAGAATGTCTGGCTACTCTTGCTTTATTAAGTCTCGGGCTGCAATTATTTTGAGGGTGGAGCCCAAACCCCTACTGTTCTAAGAGACCAAGATCATTATTTACTTGGTTTATGATGAGCTCCAACCTTCTCCTTCTACTTTTCCTCGCTTCCTTTTTGTTTATCGAGGAAAGAGTCCATTGGTTGTTGTGTGCTAGTAGCCATTTCTTTTGCTACTGCCTCATCTCTAATCTCTTTGTTAGATTTCCTTCCTGCTTTTTTTGGCTGCTTCGAAGTGTTGTTGGATTCTTTGACTTTATTTCTTGTGAGTATTTGATCTACGGTGGGTGGAGGGGATGGGAAGTTCTAGATGGGGGGAATTGATGATGGCTAAAGTTTTGTCTTGAGTAGGAGAGTGTGGGGATGATGGTTCTTCTTCCAAGAGTCCAAATGGGTTAGATGTCGAGGGTACTGGCTGAGCCTTGTTTGGGGGAGGGGTGGAAATTGCAGCAGTGTTTTCATGGGGCTGCATAGGATTTGGGGCAACTTTTTTATTGTTGGTTTTCTTCCTTTTTACTTGTTCCCAAATGTCTTCATGTGCTTCTACATTCTCGGTGGTCTCAACTTCTTTTAGTTTGCTACATCTATTTGCAAAATGACTGTATTCATGACATACCTTGCATTTGAATGGGATTTTCTCGTAGTCCATCTGCTGAATGTAAGTCCACTGGTCCACCTTGATATTTATTACCTCCAGAAGACCTTTCCCCAAATCCACTTCCATGCAGATTCTGGCACATGCATGCATATTATATTTTGGTTCGCATCTATCGATGTATTTTCTAACTGCATATCCGATTGCTTTGACCGATTCGTCACCCCAACAATGAAGGGGGAGGTGAGGCAATCTGACCCAAACTGGCACAACACTTGGAATGTCCATCTCACGGTCGAAATCTGGAGATTGTTTGTTCAAATGCAGGCCTCTTGGATCCATAAAGTATGGTCCATTTCTGAATATTAGGTTCCGGCCTTCTTTGGTTTCAAATAGGAACGTGTAATATCCCCTTCCACAAAATTTGATTGCTATTTTCCCTCGAATATTGGTGCTCTAGTTTCTCTACACCCACTTTTGGACCGCTCTGGGGTAGGGGCACAATCCTATGAATTGTCCAACCAATCCTCTTTCAGATAAGGAAATATCAGCTTTCTTGGGGAGAATTGGAGGTAAAGAGATCTCTGGAATGTCTGCCAATTTTTTGACAAATTTACTTGTAGTTGGCTTGGATTTTGGAGCTCCATTCTTTGAGATTAGTGAAGCAAAGGCTACTGCTTGATCCTCAGAGCCATGCAAAGGGGAAGAATCGCTCCCTTCCATGAGAGGTGAAAGGAGGAGAGGCCCTGCAGCAAGGGGTTGTCAGGGGAAGAACAGGGGCAAAGCCCAGTCTGTCGAGGAGCAGCAGGAGGACCGAGAATCAATCGAGAAAGGCCTAGCATCAAGAGGGTGCCAGGTAGGGAAGCTACAACAAGTAGTGGAATCGGGGAGGAGTAGCTAGATCAGATCTTACGTGCATAGTATTCTATGTAAAAATAAAAAATTGGACAATATCTTTAGAAATCAAAGGCCTCCCTCCATCAAATTTGGTCTTGGATTTCTTGAAAATGAAAAAGGAGAATCTAGCTCACAAGCTTGTGCAAGCAATCATAAGGCCATCAAAATAAATTTTGAAAAACCAGATAAAGAAGTGAAAGGTCAACCAATCCAACAAACAAAGAAATAAAATCTTCAAAGAAAATCATTTTCTCCTAACTATAGAAGTAACAATCAATTCTATTCTCTACACAAGAATATTGAATGTTTTATCTATCATAACTTTAGACATGTTGCAGCCAATTGCAGAAGCTGATTGTTTCAATCTCAAGAAAAAGCCACTTCACTAGAAGATCAACTACTAGACATAAATGATGGTTTTATGGATATTTCTTTTCTTGTAACTCATTTGGGCGTAAGGCCATTGGTTGCAGGTCTAGTATGCAAAATAGAACCAGGAGATGGGATAAGTTCTAGCACATGGGTATAAATTGCAAAGAAATTTGGAGGAAGAAGGAACATCGATCAGAAATACAGGGAAGATTGAAACTCCTACAGTCAAATGACTCTTGAAGCTTACTTTTCACAGTGACTGCAAAAGTGACGTGCGTTACATGACCTCAATAGAATAGAAGATGATTATAAGGTCCTCAAGATCAGTGATGTATAATATCTGGGGGAGAAATACATGTTTTCTCTTGATGATAACTCCCATGATTGTTTTGATATTCAAGTTACTTATATTACTGATAGTGCATCTGGTGTAGTAACGGTGAATAGGTACATACAATACAGGCTCAGGGGGAGCTGAAGTTGTGAAGTTTCAATATTTTACTTTCTATATGTGGATCCTATGAAGACAAGTTGCGTATATGCATGAGTTTTGATCTGAATAGTCGTGCATGTTTTGCTATGATGAATAAATAGTGGGAGAATCTCAGGAAATGACTCTCATATGGTTCAGACAATTATTATTTGGTTTTATTGTTCTGATGATTATTATTACAGTTTGTTGATGCTATTTAGAAGTGGTTTTGGCTATTATAAGTTGTCGATGCCTTGATGGATAACTAATTAATGAATATATCTTGATTTACTTACTGATATATGAGATGATATGATCAAATTCGACAGTCAACAATTGCCATAGGTTTAGGGGGAGATTTTCTATGCTTCTAGTAATGCATTGTTGGAATTATGTTCATTTTAGAATTATTTGGTACATAATGATGCTTATATTAAGGATGTTGCTAAAGATGCTCATGTTGCTAGAGTTGTTGAATGATGCATCATGCTATGTTGTGGTCATGGGTTTCCTATGATGAAATCATGGATGATACTTATATATTGCTTGAGTCACATAGTTGTTATGATGCTATTGATCAAACTTATGATGATGGAATATAATTTTGATGATGCATATGGTATATATGTTATGTTTCTTACATGATTTCAAGGAGATAAATATAGATTGAGTATACAACCTCATTATTTGATGATGATAAATGTTACTCATTACTTTTATGTTGTTGTCATTATGCCTTCAAAGATGCATAAGTTGCATATGGTGTTGTTATGGATGATGATTCCTATAGTGCTTAGCTCTCACATATAGATAATATGTTATACATAGTATATTGTTTGAGGATTATTACTCTTGATGGTATCAAGGAGATGAGTTACTAACAAATTTTGATACATGATGATGAGCTCATGACTTTGATGACTTTTCTCATTGATAAGAAGCTAAATACATACTACTATCTCTATGTCATGGGAAATCATTGATGGGTGAATTACAAATAAGGTTATTATGGATGATTACTTAAGTTGCATGTTGATAAAGTGGTGTTGGTATGATATATCTACTTGCATGAAGAGAATGGTAAAGAGAATGATGTCACTACAGAAGACATGGCATACTTACTCACATATTGATGATTTTAAGGAATGATGCTACTTTTACCTATCTTACTTTATGATATGTTTGGTTCTCACATATGTTGATTAATGAATGTGTTGCTAATTATGGTTTATGTTTATCAAATGTAGGGTGTTAGAAAACTCCCCAATGATGATACATGTATGATATGTTTGGGGTTGTTGTGGAAAGAACATGTAGATCTTGCTATGATTATTTGATGATGATGTTGTTTTCATGGATAATGACTATGGTGCTTACACATGTACATGATATGATGCAAATGATTTTGTAAAGATATGGTTATTACTGCTATATCTATTGGATGATACTTGGAGAAATGGCATATGCTTGGTTGATGCACGAAAATCTATGCTTTGATGAACTTGGAGTAAGGCTTTTCCTACTAAGGGAAAGAGCAAGTTGGCGTTGATGAGGTGAAGAGGATGAATTGATAACAGATTTCTATGAAAATTTTATGCTGCATACTTGGTCACAAGTTGATGATATTAAAGCTTCATTGTCTTATCTTGCGAATTGATGATGGAAATGTACATGTTGTTGTTCTTGGTGCTTCTAACAAATGCTTATGGTGCAAATCCTACATAGTATATGATGGTTGCTAAACACTATCTTGGTCCTGTTACCTCACTATAGTGGTCTTTGGACTTGGTTATACATGTCATATCTTTCATTTGATGTAAAGGTCAGGTAAAGACCTATGATGTAATAATTGTAAAATTCAGTCATGTATGGACTATTGTGTTCAAGTCTTTTTGGGCATATGATGTAATTTGTAACCCCACTGTGCTTGGGTGGTTGATGTCATAATGAAGTCAAATATGTAAACCCCATGTGGTTGGGTGATTGATGTAATTTTGAGTCCTTGGTGATAGGAAAACTCATATTCAACTCATTCATAGAGTCATGTACATCATTGTACATCCTTAAGAAATTTCAACATGTGCTCAGGGGGAGCATGGTCAATATTCAATGTTCATATTCAACAGTTCAACAAAGCTCAAGAGAGTATCCTTCATTCAACATTGGCCAGCTCTTTTCCCTTGATGTTAAAGGGGGAGAGTATCTTGGTCTCCGAAAATCTTGGCACTTAGCTTGATGTGTCTTATAGGTATCTACAGGTTGTGGTGGCTAAACATCAAAGTGGTTGCCACCAACTCCAAAGGGGGAGAATTTTTGGCATTATGACTAATGTGTTGTCCTTGATGGCAACCTACTTGATGTGTTTCCTTTTGATGGAAACCTACTTGATGAAGATTTCAACAATATTTGTCTACATGTGACAGAAAAGGATTATTAGTTCAATGACAAAAGAATGATAAAGATAAAGTTTGAAGAGGTATACATGAGTTTGGTGAAGAAACGTCGAGTATACACAGGTTCTATGAAGAAAAGTCATGTACACACTTAGGTTTGGTGAAGAAAAGTAGATTATATGAGGGTTATATAAAGAAAAATGCATACACATGTAGGTATGTAAAATAAAAGGCACGTACATATTCCGTACCATGGCATTCCAAATACCAAGGATATTTACCATGTTATTGAACTATGGTATTGAGCCCAACAACAAATATTTGATCCTGTACAAGAATACCATTGGCACTAGTATGGTTTTGACCTGTGATATTATCTAAGGGCTAAGCTATATAAGGAGATGAAGATCAAAGTGTTTGGGATGTGTAAGTGATGAATATTTTATGAATAGTTAGATCTGAGGCAAGTGCGCATGAAATGTGCTCTTATTGATTTGTTTGATCTAAAACTAAGTATGCACTCGGAAACTTGATGCTGGATTAGATCCAATAGATCTGAGATGAAATTTTTTATTATGGATTGATTTTATCAATGATGATAGTGTCTTGACGTGTGATTTTTATGTGTATGCCAAGATTTGGGTATGTCTGAAGTTCTGTGATGCAACGAAGGTTTGTGCTAGTAATTGAAAATCTATACACGGGTTTGATAACATGAAAGGTACATACAAACATGGGTTTAATACTAGTAAGTCATATATATATTCAGATCTATACACAAGTTTGTTTCCTGAAAATTGTGTATACACACAGAAATGTTTTGAGGAAAGCACGTATATAAACTAGGGTTTTGCTGAAAAAGATGTCTGATCAGTTTAATCAGCCTTGATGTGTTTCTTTTTTTGTCAATGAAGTCTTACTTGATGATCTGGGTTTAATAGTGATGTTTTGATTAAGGATTGATTGAGGAATGATGAAGCTACTAGCTATTTATGATTGAAGATCAGTGATGGTTTTGTGATTATTTCAAAATGATGCAGTGGATCTATGTATGATTCAATATTTATTTCAGAGAGACAATGGTTCAGTTTCAGGGTTCAATGTTTCAAGATCTATACCCAAGTATGCTTCAAGGAAGTCACATATACATGAGGGTTTTCTCAGGGATAATTTATTGATCAATGATTTTAGTTGATTCAGTGAGTTGATGCAACATTTGGATTCAATATTAATACTATGGTTACAATGATCTAACTGATTTGGTTGTTTGAGGATAAGTTGATTTGTTAGGCCCCTATAATATTAGTGATTACCCCATTACTATTGTAGTTGTATCCCTTATTAATACTGTTGTGCCCTATTGTCCCCGTATTGTTATTACTGTGCCCCATAGAATCCCTCTATTATTATTTTTGCGGTTATATTATTATTGTTAGGTCGGATGGGTTATATTGTGACTCCTTAGACTCCTATATATAGAAATGAGGTTCTGTCATTTGTATCATCCAAGAATTGTTCATTTGTGTAATGTAAAGGAGGTCACCCCCTTGAAGAGGCTGAATTCTAAGGCATTCAACTATCTTTTCTATCCTTTTGTGAGATGGTTTCATAACATTTGGTATTAGAGCTTTGGATTCTAGGGTTTCATTGCTCCAAATAGGTCATCGTGGCATTTTCGCTATAACCTTCCTTCTTCTTCTTCTTCTTCTTCTTCTTCTTCTTCTTTTCTTCTTCTTCTTCTTCTTCTTCTTTTTTTCTTTCTTCTTCTTCTTCTTCTTTTTTTTTTTTTTTTTTTTTTTTTGTGACATTTCAAAAGCTAAAATAAGAACCCATTTGAGATGAAATCGCACTGAACCTCAGCTCTAAATTTTAGATCTTTTCGCACTGTATTTGCAGAGATATGATTTGAGGAAGTTGGTCTTTTTGCATACTCCTGAATTACATTCTAGACAGGTGACCTTGGGAAATCATCATAACTTTCTCTCTTAGAATCGGATTGAAATTTCATAAGAAGGTACAGAAAGAGGACGAACTTTAGTTTCTTGTATATATTTTTCAGAGCCAAAGGTCAAAACAGTGACTCGTGGCACATCGTACAAGTTCGCTCTACTGAACTAGTCTATAATCATGTCATTGTGGGAGATTTGGCATACCTCTTCCTTGGAGAATCCAATTTGGATAAGACTGGTGGCATTGGAAAGAGGATGCAAAGGACTACTTTAGGACGCAATTTCAGAACTGGATGATCCGAAATTACAGAGATACATCAGATTCAATATCGAGCTCCTACAAAGTGAAAAAGGTGTGTAGTTTTTTTAAATTTTTGCATAAGCTTGGTTTGAAAAATTAGT
>APFE030655050.1:25681-47823 GCA_000404065.3 Pinus taeda
ATAGTAAACAAATGTTTGGAAGGATATCTTCGTTGCTTTGTATCTGATAAACAGACACAATGGGTCAAATGGTTTCCTCTGGATGAATGGTGGTATAACACTTCCTTCCATACAACAACAAAAAGGACCCCATTTATGACACTTTATGGATATTAGCCACCATCCATCACATCATATTTAAGAGAAAATTCTAAGGTTCAAGTAGTAGAACATCACATCGAACATCAACGACAAGTCCTCCAACTCTTAAAGGATAACCTCATGTTGGCACATAATAGAATGAAACAATAGGAAAATCAACATCGCAGTGAAAGAAGTTTTGATGTAGGTGATTGGGTATTCCTATGGCTACAACCATATAAACAAATGTCCCTCAAGAAAGCTAAGAAGGATAATAAATTATCACCAAAGTATTATGGTTCGTACAAGGCGTTGCAAAAGATTGATACTATGGCATACAAATTGGAGCTTCCTGCAGCTTCTCGAGTGCACACAGTTTTCCATGTTTCATGTTTAAAGAAGGTTATAGGCGATAAGCTCCTAGTTTAAACAATATTTCTAGAACTTGACGAGGAAGGAAAAATTATATTGGAACCGAAGCAGTCATAGAAACAAGAACTTGACAACTACGAAATTGATCAATTTCGGAGTTCTCATCAAGTGGAAGAACTTATCCACTGAAGATTCCACATGGGAGGATGAGAATTTTATACAGAAGCATCTGAAACTGCTCAAGCGTTGAGGACAACACTTTTTTGAAGGAGAGGGGCATGTTAGGTCCCTATAATACTAGTGATTAACCCATTACTATTGTAGTTGTATCCCTTATTAATATTGTTGTGTCCCTATTGTCCCCATATTGCTATTATTATGCCCCATAGAATCCCTCTATTGTTATTTTTGTAGCTTTATATTATTATTGTTAGGTCGGCTAGGTTATATTGTGACTCCTTCGACTCCTATATATAGAAAGGAGGATTTGTCATTTGTATCATCCAATAATTGTTCATTTGTGTAATGTAAAGGAGGTTGATCCCTCAAAGAGGCTGAATTATAAGGTGTTCAACTATTTTTTCTATCTTTTTGTGAGCTGGTTTCATAACATGATTCATTCGGGATTCATTTGATTAAGTGATTGGATGATTTAGTTGATTATGTTGGTTAAGTGATTGGTTGGTTAAATGGTTGAGTTGCAACGATCAATTTTCAATTTTGATATTTGGTATTGGGCTTAAATGATGGTAGTGGGTCCAGTTTGAGAATTTGATCAAACATGGCCTACAAGTTGTGATGTTTTGTATCTGGTGGATCTAGTAAGAAAGTTTATGAAACATGGTCCATGGAGGTGATAATTGTTGGAGCCTTTAGTAAGGAATTCGAATTAAATCATATTAGGGGGTTGGAGCTCCCTTTTTTTGTAGGTGCCGATAATTGATATTAGGCAGTTGGAGCTCCATTCCAGTGGGTGCTGGAGAACAAGAGAAGGTTGTAGACTTCTGTAGGTGGGTGCCTGCATGGTGGTATGAGTCTGCACCAGTACAATATTGTAAGAAGTTTTTCTTTATAATAAAAGAAGATAAAGGCAACAAAGATGGTGGTTTTTTTCCCACATTGGGTTTCCACCTAAAAGTCCTAGTGTTCATGTGTGTTGATGTGTTGCTTATGTGTGATGGTTTATTTTGTTCTTACTTCACATGGTTACTATTTAATTAATGTTTAATGGGTAGTGATACATTGGAACAAGTTAAACATATGATGAATTAACTGAAAATTAAGTTTACTGGATATACACTAGTTGTGTGCATAACAGTCGTGTACATATGCAGGTTCGCTTTAGTAAATTTGCATACAGAAATATGGATATGAAATTAAAAAGTTTAATGATTTGAAAAAACTGATTCACCACCCCCCCTCTCAGTCATTTCCCCAACAATTGGTATCTGAGCAGTTAGTTTCAGTTGAAGCTTGATCGCTTGATGTGGATCAAGGATGATGAGAAAGAAGCAAAAGAAGAAAGTATCTCAAAGGAAGAAGACAACTCAAAGAAATTGTGATAGTGAAGATTTTCTAATAGATGAAGAAAATATTCAGATTCAAAAGCACCTTCCTTTGTATTGATCAAGAAAGAAGATGATAAAGTGAAATAATTATCAGGTACTGGTTTTTGTTCCACTTGTGAAACATTTTCCTGTTCATGTAATATTGAAGATAGTTAATTTGACAGTGAATGAACTTAATTTTCTCTTATGGGTAAAAGTGAAAGTAATCTAATGGCCCTAGAAGTATTGGTTAAAAGGCTCATAGATAAAATTAGAGATCAAAAAAATCTATTTGATAAAATGGGTTGTACCTACAAAGAAGAGATTACCTTGTTAAAAACTCAGTTGCAAGAGGGAAACAAAATAAGGAAGCAGTACAAGGAAAAGGAAGATTAATGTCAAATATTGCAGGATGAAATAACATCATTAAGAAATAAAGTGAAGGAAAATGACGCAATAACCAAGGAACTTAAAGAAAGAATCAATTACCATGAAGGACTTGAAGATGAAATCATCTCTCTAAAATATGATCTTGAAAAGTCAAACAAACGATATGAGGATACTTTTAAGGTATTTGAAGAACAAGAAAATGGGTTAAAGAAGGAAATCATTGAGTTGAGAACTCAATTGGAAAAGACTAGAGGTGAAAAAGAGGTTGAGGTAGGTAATCTAGAAGGTAGCAGAAAAGGATAAGAAATTTAGATTTCAAGATAGCTCAAAGATATTGGACAATATCCTTAGCAATCAAAGGTTTCCCTCCATAAAATATGGTCTTGGATTTCTTGAAAATGAAAAAGGAGAATCTAGCTCACAAGCTTGTGCAAGCAATCATAAAGCCATCAAAGAAAATTATGAAAAACCATATAAAGAAGTGAAAACTCAACCAATCCAACAACCAAAGAAAGAAAATCTTCAAAGGAAATCATTTTCTCCTAACTATAGAAGAAGCAATCAATTCTATTCTCTACACAAGAATATTGAATGTTTTATCTGTGATAATTTTGGACATGTTGCAACTAATTGCAGAAGGCTGAAAAAGAATATTGTTTCAATCTCAAGAAAAGAGCGACTTCACAACAAGATCAACTTCTAGGCATAAAGGATGGTTTTAAGGATATTTCTTTTTTTGTAACTCATTTGGGCATAAGGCCATGGGTATAAAGTGCAAACAAATTTGGAGGAAGAAGGAACATTAGTCAGAAACATAGCTAAGATTGACCTTACTACAGTCCATTGGTTCTTGAAGCTTACTTCTCAAGGTGACTGCAAAAGTGATGTGAGGTACATGACCTCAATATAATAAAGGATGATTATAATGTCCTCATGATCAATGATGTATAATATCTGGGGGAGCAATACATGTTTTGTCTTCATGGTAACTCCCATGACTATTTTGATATTCATGTTGCTTATGTTACTGACAGTGCATCTGGTGTAGTAATGGTGAATAGGTACATACAATACAGGCTCAGGGGGAGTTGAAGTTTTGAAGTTTCAGTATTTTACTTTCTGTATGTGGATCCTATGAAGAGAAGTCACGTATATCCATGAGTTTTGATATGAACGGTTGCGTATGTTTTGCTATGATGAAGGAATAATGGGACAAACTCAGGAAAATTCTTTGATATGCTTCAGACAATTATTATTTGGTTTTCTTGTTTTGATGATTGATGGTTACTGTCTTTTGATGCTATTTAGAAGTGGTTTTGGCCTTTATAAGTTGTTGATGCCTTGATGGATAATCGATTGATGAATATACCTTGATGTCCTTATTGATATATGAGATGATATGATCAGATTCGATAGTGAATAACTACCACAAGTTCAAGGGGAGCATTTTCTATGCTTCTAATAATGCATTGTTGGAATTATGTTTATTTAGAATTCTTTGGTACATAGTGATGCTTATATTAAGGATGTTGCTGAAGATGCTCATGTTGCTGAAGTTGTTGAATGATGAATCATGCTATGTTTCCGTCATGGGTTTCCTATGATGAAATCATGGATGATACTTATATATTGATTGAGTCACATAGTTGTTATGATGCTACAGATCAGATTTATGATGATGGAAGATTCTTTTGATGAAGTAGATGGTACATATTTTATGTTTATTACATGATTTCAAGGAGATTAACATAACTTGAGTATACAACCTCATTATTTGATGATCATAAATATCACTGATTAGTTTTATGCTACAGTGATTATGCCTTCTAAGATGCATAAGTTGCATATGGTGCTGTTATGGATGGTGATTCCTACAGTGCTTGGCTCTCACATGTACATAATAAGCTAGACATAGTATATTATTTGAGGATTATTTCTCTTGATGGTATCAAGGATATGAGATACTAACTAATTTTGATACATGATGACATGCTGATGGCTTTGATGACTTTTCTAATTGATAAGAGGTTAGATACATACTACTATCTCTATGTCATGGGATACCATTGATGGGTGAATTACATATAAGGATATTATGGATGATTACTTAAGTTGCATGTTGATGAAGTGGTGTTGGTATGATAGCTCTTCTTGTATGAAGAGGATGGGCCAAGATAATTTTGTCACTGCAGAAGACATGGCATACTTAGTCACATATTGATGACATTAAGGAATGATGCTATTTTGCCCTATCTTACATTATGATATGCTTGGTTCTCATATATGTTGACTAATGCATGTGTTGCTAATTATGGTTGATGCTTATCAGATGTGGGATGTTAGAAAACCCCCTAGTGATGAAATATGTATGATATGTTGGGGGTTTTTGTGGAAAGAACATGTAGATCTTGCTATGATTATTTGATGATGATGTTGTTCTCATGGATGATCACTATGGTTCTTACGCATGTACATGGTATGATGCGAATGGTTTTGTAAATATATGGTTATTACTACTATATCTGTTGGATGATAATTGGAGACATGGAATATGCTTGGTTGATGCATGAAAAGCTATGCTTTGATGAACATGGAATAAGGATTTTCCTACTAAGGGAAATAGCAAGTTGGTCGTGATGAGGTTAAGAGGATGACTTGATAACAAACCTCTATGAAAATTGTTTGCTACATACTTGGTCACAGGTTGATGACATTAAAGCTACATTGTCTTATCTTGCGAATTCATGATGGAAATGTACATGGTAATGTTCTTAGTGTTGTTGACATATTCTTATGGTGCAAATCCTACATAGTATATGATGGTTGTTGAATACTATCTTGGTCTTGTTACATCACTATAGTGGTCTTTGGTCTTGGTTATACATGTCATATCTTCCATTTGATGTAAAGTTCATGTAAAGACCTATGATGTAATCATTGTAAAATTCAATCATGTATGGTCTATTGTGTTCAAGTCTTTTTGGGCATATGATGTAATTTCTAACGCCACTGTTGTTGGGTGGTTGATGTCATAATGAAGTAAAATATGTATATCCCATGTGATTGGGTGATTGATGTAATTTTGAGTCGTTGGTGATAGGAAAACTCATGTTCAACTCGATCATAGAGTCATTCACATCATTGTACATCCTTAATAAATTTTAGCATGTGCTCAGGGGGAGCATGGTCAATATTCAGTGTTCATATTTAGCAACTCAACAATGCTCAAGAGAGTATCCTTCATTCAAAATTGGTTACCCCTTTTCCCTTGATGTCAAAGGTGGATAGTAACTTGGTGTTTGAAAATCTCAGTGCTTAGCTTGATGTGTTTACAGGTATCTACACTTTGTGGTGACCAAACATCAAAGTGGTTGCCATAAAATCCAAAGGGGGAGATTGTTGGCATTATGACTAATGTGTTGTCCTTGATGGAAACCTACTTGATGTGTTTCCTTTTGATGGCAACCCACTTGATGAATATGTCAACATGATTTGTCTACATGTGATAGAAAAGGATTATTAGTTCAGAGACAAAATAATGAAAAAGATAAAGTTTGAAGAAGTATAAGCGAGTTTGGTGAATCAAAGTCGAGTATACACAGGTTCTATGAAGAAAAGTTGTGTACACACTTAGGTTTGGTGAACAAAATTAGAGTATACACGAATTCTATCAAGAAAAACCGCATACACACACATGTATGAAAAAGAAAAGGTGTGTACATATTCCGTACCATGGAATTCCAAATACCAACAATCTTTACCATGGTATTGACCTATGGTAGTGGGACCAACAACAAATATTTGATCCTATCCAAGAATACCATTGGTACTAGTATGGTTTTGACCTGTGGTATTATCTAAGTGCTAAGCTATATAAGGAGATGAAGATAAAAGTTTTTGGTGCGTGCAAGTGATGAATATTCCATGAATAGTTAGATTTGAAGCAAGTGTGCATGCAATGGGATCTTATTGATTTGTTTGATCTAAAACTAAGTATGCACCCAGGAACTTGATGATAGATCAAATCCAATAGATCTAAGATGACATTTTTTATTATGGGTTTATTTGATCAATGATGATAGTGTCTTGACATGTGATTTTTTTTGTGTATGCCAAGATCTGGGTATGTCTGAAGTTTTGTGATGCAGCAAAGGTTTGTGCCAATAATTGCAGTTATATACATGGGTTTGATAACCTGAAAGGCATGTACACACGTGGGTTTAATACTAGTAAGGCTTGTATATATTTAGATCTATATGTGAGTTTTTTTTTTCCTGAAAAGCACGTATGCACGCAAAAATGTTTTGAGGAAAGAACATATATAAACTAGGGTTTTGCTGAAAAATATGTATGATCAGTTTAATCAGCCTTGTTGTGTTTCTACTATCTGTCAATGAAGTCTTACTTGATGATTTGGGCTTAATAGTGATGTTTTAATTGAGGATTGGTTGATGGAAGAATGATGAAGCTACTAGCTATTTATGATTGAAGATCAGTGATGGTTATGTGATTATTTCAAAATGATACAGTGGATCTATGTATGATTCAATATTTATTTTAGAGTGACAATAGTTCAATTTCAAGGTTCAATGCTTTTGGATCTGTATGTGAGTATGCTTCAAGAAATTCGTGTATACACATGAAATTGCTATAGTAAAGTAGCATATATATTTTGATAATTTTTTGATCTTTGAGTTGATTTAGTAAGTTGATGCAGTATTTGGATTCAGTATTAGTACTCTAGTTATAATGATCTCACTGTTTTAGTTGTTTGAGGATATGTTTATTGATTTGGGCTTCATTTGATTCAATGATTGGTTTATTCAGTTGGTTCTATGATTGGTTGTTTAAATGGTTGAGTTACAATAATCAATTTTCAATTTTGATATTTGGTATTGGGCTTAAATGATGGTAGTGGGTCTAATCTAAAAATTTGATGAAACATGGCCTACAAGTTGTGATATTTTGTAGCAGGTGTATCTAGTATGAAAATTTATGAAACGTGGTCCACGAAGGCGCTGAGGGTTGGAACCTTTAGTAAGGAAGTCAAAGCTTCCTTCCAGTGGTAGCTGGTAAATCATATCAGGGGGTTGGATATCCCTTTTGGTAGGTGCTGGTAAACGTTATCAGGGGGTTGGAGCTCCCTTCCAATGGGTGCTGGAGAACAAGAGAATGTTGTAGTCTTCTGCAAGTGGGTGTCTACGTGTTGGCATGAGTTTTCTCTAGTACAAGATTGTAAGAAGTTTTTATTTATAATAAAAGAATACATAGATGAAAAAAGTGGCGATTCTTTCCCCCACAGGGTTTCCACCTAAAATCCCAGCGTTTACTTGTGTTGATGTGTTTCTTATGTGTGATGGTTTATTTTGTTCTTACTGCACAAGGTTACTATTTAATTAATGTTTAATGAGGTACTGATACACTGGCTCAAGTTAAACATATGATAAATTAACTGGAAATTAAGTTTATTGAATATACGCTAGTTGTTTGCATAACAATCATGTACATACGTGAGTTACCTTCACTAAAGTGGCATAAAAAATATGGATATGAAATTGAAAATTTTAATGATTTGAAAGTACTGATTCACCCCCCCCTCAGTAGTTTTCCCAAAAATTGGTATCAGATAATTTCGCTTTAGTTGAAGCTTAATCAGTTGAAGTGGATTAGAGACAATGGGAAATAAGCGAAAGAAGAAAGAAACTCAAAGGAATAAGACAACTCAAAGAAATTATAACAGTGAATATTTTCTAATAGATGCAAGAAAATATTTAGATTTAGAAGCACCCTGCTTTGTATTGATCAAGAATGAAGATGATAAAGTGAAATAATTATCACTTACTGGTTTTTTTTCCACTTATGATCCATTTTCCTGTTCATGTAATATTGAAGATAGTGAATTTGCCAATGAATCAACTAAATTTTCTCTTATAGGTAAAAGTGGAAGTAATCTAATGGCCCTAGAAGTAGAGGTTAAAAGGCTTACAGATAAAATTAGAGATCAACAAAATCTATTTGATAAAATGGGTTGTACCTACAAAGAAGAGATTACCTTTGTTAATAGCTCAGTTGCAAGAGGGAAACAAAATAAGGAAGCAGTACAAGGAAGAGGAAGATCAATGTCAAAGGTTATAGGATGAAGTAACATCATTAAGAAATAAAGTGAATGAAAAGGATAAAATAACCAAGGAACTTAAAGAAATAATCAATTACTGGAAAGGACTTGAAGAAAAAATCATCTCTCTCAAATCCGATCTTGAAAAGTCAAAAAAACGATATGAGGAAACTCGTCAAGTATTTGAAGAACAAGAAAACATGTTAAAGAAGGAAAAAATTAAGTTGAGATCTCAATTGGAAAAGACTAGAGGTGAAAAGGAGGTTGAGCTAAGTATTCTAGAACGTAAGTTAGCAGAAAAGGATAAGCAATTGAGATTTCAAGATAGCTCAAAGATATTGGACAATTTCCTTAGAAATCAAAGGTCTCCCTCCATCAAATATGGTCTTGGATTTCTTGAAAATGAAAAAGGAGAATCTAGCTCACAAGATTGTGTAAGAAATCATAAGGTCATCAAAGAAAATTATTAAAAATGAGATAAAGAAGTGAAAAGTCAACCACTCCAACAACCAAAGAAAAAAAATATTCAAAGGAAATTATTTTCTCCTAACTATAGAGTAACAATCAATTCTATTCTCTCCACAATAATATTGAATGTTTTATCTATCATAACTTTGGACATGTTGCATCCAATTGTAGAAGAAAATTGTTTCAATCTAAAGAAAATAGGCACTTCACAACAAGATCAACTACTAGGAATAAAGGATGGTTTTATGGATATTGATTTTCTTGTAACTAATTTGGGCATAAGGCCATTGATTGTAGGTCTAGTATGCAAAATAGAACAAGGAGATGGGATAAGTTCTAGCACATGGGTAGAAAGTGAAAATAGATTTCGAGGAAGAAGGAACATCAATCCGAAACGTAGGGAATATTGAACCTACTATAGTCCATTGATACTTGAAGCTTACTTCTCATAATGACTGCCAAAGTGATGTGAGGTACATGACCTCATAAGAACAAAAGATGATTATAAGTTCCTCAGGATTAGCGATGTATAATCTCAGGGGGAGAAATACATGTTTTGTATTGATGATAACTCCCATGACTGTTTTGATATTCATGTTGCTTATATTACTGACAATGCATCTGGTGTAGTAATGATGAATAGGTACATATAATATAGGCTCAAGGGAAGCTAAAGTTGTGAAGTTTCAATGTTTTACTTTCTATATGTGGATCCTATGAAGACAAGTCACGTATATACACAAGTTTTGATATGAACAATTGCGTATGTTTTTCTATGATGAAAGAACAGTGGGACAAACTTAGGAAATGGCTATGATATGATTCAGACAATTATTATTTGGTTTTATTGTTCTGATGATTGATGGTTACAGTCTGTTGATGCTATTTGGAAGTGGGTTTTGATTTTATAAGTTGTTGATGCCTTGATGGATAAGCGATTGATGAATATACCTTGATGTCCTTACTGATATATGAGATGATATGATCAGATTTGACAAAGAACAATTACCACAAGTTCTGGGTGAGCATTTTCTATTCTTCTAATAATGCATTGTTGGCATTATGTTTATTTTAAAATTCTTTGGTACAAAATGATGCTTATATTAAGGATGTTGCTGAAGATGCTCATGTTACTGAAGTTGTTGAATGATGCATCATGCTATGTTGCGGTCATGGGTTGCCTATGATAAATTCATGGATGATACTTATATATTTCTTGAGTCACATTGTTGTTATGATGCTACTGATCATATTTATGATGAAGGGAAGATTCTTTTGATGATGAATATGGTACATATGCTATGTTGCTTACATGAGTTCAAAGAGATAAACATAGCTTGAGTATACAGCCTCATTATTTGATGATGATAAATGTCACTCATTACTTTTATGTTTTTGTCATTATGCCTTCAAAGATGCATAAGTTGCATATGGTTCTATTGGGCGCGGGATCCCCCAAGGGCAGTTTTGGGGCTAAAAGCCCATAATGTGGTCATAGTTTTGTAATCCAAGTGAAAAGACTCCGCATTTTGTGGTCGTGGAGCGCGTAGATGTTAAAGAGTCATAGGGTTGTCTGCCCTTATTTTTGAAATGTAATGTCGATTGTAAAAGATTTACCCATTGTCTGCGGACCATGGGATTGTATAAATAGAGCTAAGCTCTAAGTAGTTAGTGGGAAATGAATCAATCAATAAATCAAGAGAGATAAAACATGTATGAGATATAGCTCTGAAGTAGAAGTATAAGTCTTGGGTCGTAGCATAGGTAGAGGCTCTACAGTTGAGTGCGCAAAGGCCTAGAAGTCTGTAGCTGAGTGCGTAGGGTGGGTCGAGTCTATAATGGTTTGGAATTATCAATAAAGAGAAATATTCTACAATTTCTTCGTCTTTATTTCTTGTTTATGCATCTGGTTATATTGGGTATAAATTTCACTTATAAAGCTTATATGATGCGCGAATATATGTAATTGTGTTGGTTAAGTGAACTTGCGTAAGAACATCTGTTTACGTGAAGCTAACTAAGATATGCTAATAAGACAAGTAAGATACGTAGTGTAGTTTGGGAAATATCGCAGCTCACTGCCCTAGCAACATGAAAGTATATCAGCCCCAGGTTAGGGATACGTGAAAGCCAGTTGTACCCTTTCACGAAGGTACTGAAGGTTGGAACAGAGGGCTAAGAAAACTGCGTGAAGGTAGGTATAGCTGGAATAAACTGACATCACATCCATATCAAGGGTGTGAAAACTTGGTTCCAGCATCCCCCCATAATGCTTCGAGTGAGACTTCAGTCCGTGCTCCATGGGCTGATGCCGAAAGGGTCAGTAGTGTAGGGATTTGTTTGGCTAACTAACACCACACCTGGGTCAGGCTCCCACAAGCCAACAAATGGTTTCATTGTCGAGACCAGAATCTGCATAAGAGATGTGTGATGTTGTATCACTGGAATCCAACTAAGAAATAAATCAAAGGCTGGTTGGACAGAAGGATTCATGAGTTTGTGACACAAGAAAAAAAAAACCCATGATTGTCAAAGGAATAGTGGTTGGACCGATACATGTATACGAAGATCCAGAAAATATTTTTCGGCTCCTTTCCTACTGAGCTATACGAGTGGATCACGAAGCTAGCAGATAGCCAAGGAAGGTGGAAACTTGATGGTCCTATTGTGTGGACGCTGGAGCTAGTGCGAAGGTTGGAAGCATCGAAGGATAAGATCGCGCGCGATATTAACCATTGGCTTGATCGCATCATAGGAGGGTTTGTTACTATATTCACAGTCGACACTTCAGTCAGCTATAGTGAGGTAGAGCGATGCTTTTTCAAATGACCACCAGGTAAGTACATTAAATCTATGAATACTTGGATTAAAATGTTGTTATGAAAAAAATAGGTTATGCATCTACCTTGATGTTTGGGACTACGTGAAGCGAAAAAAGTTACAAAAACGAAGGAAATAAGGGTCCATAGTATAGCCCCTTGATTTCACCTCCATAAGGGGACGAAGAAGGGATAGTGAAGGTCTTGCCACAAAGTGCTATTCAGTTGAGAAGACAAGGATTCCCGTGAATACCTCCTCCATCCACACCACCTCCATCTTCACCACGATCGCCTCCAACTTCACCCATACCACCTCCACCTCCACCACGATTCATTATGGCAAATACAGTGAAGTTGCCTTTCTTCAAAGACTTGGGAAATGAGGACTCGGACCAATTCTGGTTCGTTGTGAGGGCTGTATGGGAAGCTCAAGGTGTTATAGATGATCATATAAAGAAGGTGATACTAGTTAGTGCTCTACAAGATTGTGCGCTAACTTGGTACATTAAGTATTCGAACAATAACCCGAATGCTAGAGTAGCAGACATCCAAGTAGCAGTAAATAGGGAATTTAGCAGGCCTAAGTCCAAGTCAAAGACGATTGTGGGAATCAAAGTGATCACGATGTGACCAAGAAAGACGCCATGGGAATTGGATCAAAGATTGAAGTGTCAAATCTATGAAGCCAATATGAATTTGACATATGGACAACATCGCGAGTGGTTTGTGGCTTCTCTACTACCCCACCTAAGGAGTGCACTTTCATAGAAGAAGATAACAACATAGAAAGAGGCCTTGGAGATTGCCATGAGACTACATAAGACTTTGATGCAAGATCTTAATCTAGGAGTTTAGAAAATCCACACGTAGCTGTAGAATCTATGCCTTGAGATGCAAAGTCTGAAGCAGGACAGAACGGTTCAACTAAAGGTACATGAGGAGGTATGGTGCTTGAAATGCAAGAGTCAGGGTCATGACAAAGACCACTACCATGTCTTTACAAATTACCTTGTAGGAGGAGGACTGATGCCTTTAAGGCCGAAAGCTCAAGCAAGACCTAGGTTAGCACTTGCTTTATGGTGCGCTATCTGTCAAGTAGATGGAAAACATGCCACAGATAATTGCCACTTGTTATAGAAGTATGTGCAAATGTCGCAAAAGTTATTCTGAAACTTTTGCAGATTGGTAGGACATGATGAGTGTAGTTGCAGGAGCTTTGAACTGATGATGGATATAACTCCCACCTATGGGGTTTAGGCCGAAATGCGGCCCGTTGACCAGAATGCAGGGGTGGCATGGATAGGATTTCAGGGGTGCGGACAAGGTTGAGGTAGAGGAGGACCTGGTAAAGGTCGTGGACAATTTATTTGCTACAATTGTGGAGGGCCAAAACACTATGCCTACGATTGCACTAATCCAACACGCCCGTCGTGCAAGTATTGCACACTATTTGATCATGAAACAAAAGATTGTCCTACAATTATAGCTAGGATATGAGACAAAGGGGTGCTACCACCTCCCCCGACTCAAAACATACAGATGATGAGGTCTGACCCACACGAGGAAGATCTGAACATAAATATAGTGCTTTGGGGTGGAATCATGATGGGAGATGACAAGGGGAAACAACCAAAAGATAATACATGGGTTCACAAAGCCCCAAAGAAAGAGGCTGAGTTCGATTTGGAGCATGGTCATGAAGCATTCATGGAAGCTAAGAAGAGCTTCGCTGATGCCTCCACTTTAGGAAGCAAGGATAAACCAGAGCCAGAGATGGACCCCTCTATGCTCACAAATTTCCTGGAAACCTGTATGAAGTTACTACACAATAGTAAGGCTATGAAAGGGTTATAAGAAATCATCAATAAATGTGCTAGGACCATGTCAAGTGAACGAAACGTAGTCTGAAAGATCGGTAAGAATAAGAAAAGGACGAGGTGTGGAATGAGACTCATCGCGCAGATCAGAGAATATGAAATGGATAAAGTCATTATGGATTTGGGATTAGATGTGAATGCTCTACTGAAATAGACATGGAGAGAGAATGGGGAGGCTTTCACTACAATGGTCCCTGATTTAGCTGAGGATGGTGAATGATCATAAAATCATACCCATGGGGCAGCTACAGGGAGTGGTCATGGATATTGAGGGAGTGAGCACGCTGGCAGATGTTGAAGTAATAGAGATTGTGGATGAAAATAATCCCTATCCTGCACTCCTGGGAATTGATTGGGCTACTGATATGAATGGGGTAATCATTCTGAAGAAGCGAAAGATGATCTTTGAGAGGAAATCACTGCACCTAATAATACCCCTGGATCCTGCTGAAGGATCGCGCTATACGGAACTAGTCCACGACTATGTGAGTGATGATGATCTAGACTGCATCTACAGGATAATAGCATGAGACCAAGATTGGGTGAATCCCATCGTGGATGGATCGATTATATGGGATCGTGAGAGTTCCTGCACTTTAGACTCTGATGAAGAAATAGAACGCTGGCAGAATCAGTTACACGAAGTAACTACGCTGAATTGCAACATTATGACCTAATTGTTGTGCTGTGTGTCATTAGAGGTAAGAAATTTGTCTACTTATGATGGTATACATGAAGTAGATACCTTCTTGGATGCATTTGAAAGGGAGGTTCCAGAAAAGAAACACATTTAGGCCTTGGACTGGGCACTGTGTGCTACACCTGCAAGATGGTTGGGTATGCACAAGGGAAGTTTTGATGATTGGCACGAATGTAGGAGGATGATGTGAGCATGATTTGGGAAGCCTAAGATGTGACTAACGGACAAGTATGATGGGTAGAATGATACGCGTGCACATTTTGCCAAATGGACGCAAGCCTACGGAGAAAATCCACAACCTGAATGGGTGCACCTATTCTGTCATACCTTGGATGTTATACCAATGAATTGGTATATAGAAACACAGCTCTGCCATGGGATAGGTGAATGGGATATCCTGCGTGAAGGATTCATGATGACATTTAGTTTTGAGGACAGGTTTGACGGTATTGATGAAGCACTACAAGAGGTGAAAGCAGCCATATTTAGGATGCCACTGGATCCTCTATAGACCTGACGTAGCCTGAATGGCCTACTCAATTGAGTCACACACTAGAATGTTGTAATTTAATTGATGAAGAGGAGGACGAGGATACGCGGAAGATTAACATTACAGAAATAGAGGACCACCGCGAGGTCCAAGGACCACAGATTAAGAACCTTGATATAACCGCGCCGGTGAGAACTAAACAAGTGAACATTAGTATGGAGGCAGAACCCAAATTCACAAATATTGGAGACTACTGGGATGACATGACAATGGATAAGGTCGTTGAATTACTCCACGAATATAAGGACTTATTCCCTACCAATTTTTTGGATTTGAAAGGAATAATTGGAGATCTAGGATTGATGAAGATCACGTTAAAACCTGATGTGAAGCCATTTAAGTAGAGGCCTTACTGCCTGAATCCAAAATACAAGGAAAAGGTTCGCTTAGAGCTAGACAAAATGTTAGTAGTAGGAATCATTGAGCTTGTGGAGGAATCTGATTGGGTAAGCCTAATGGTGGTGCAAGAGAAGAAGCGAAAGGATGAGATAAGGATATGCGTAGTATCAGAAAACTAAATGATGCTTGTGTGCATGATCCTTTCCCAAATCCTTTCATGGATGAAGTGTTAGACAATGTAGGTGGCCAAGAAGCATACTCCTTCACTGATGGGTTTTCTAGGTACCACCAAATCAAAATCGAGCCAGAGGATAGGAGTAAGACAACCTTCACGGCTGAGTGGGGTTGTTTTCAATATACTATAATGTTGTTTGGGTTGAAGAATGTGCCTGCTATCTTTTCGCGTGTGGTTGTTGCGACATTCAAGGAATTTATTCATAAGTTCCTGGAGGTATATTTTGATGACTGGAATATATTTTGGCTGGTTAAGTGCCATGTAGCGAGCTTGCGCTTGATGTTGGATACTTGTCGAAGATACCAAATCATGCTCAACCTCAAGAAGTGTTTGTTTTGCGTTCCTTTTGGGAACCTATTGGGGCATGTGGTGTTGTAGACAAGGGCTAATGGTAGATCCCACGAAGATCGTGGTGATTTTGAACTTGGAAGTGCTGAGGAGTGTGAAACAACTGCATGCTACTCTGGGACATACAGGATATTACAGGAAGTTTATCAAGGGTTATTCCTAGATCACTGCACTGATGGAAAAATTGTTGAAGAAGGATGTCTCGTTCTACTAGAATGATGACTGCAAGAAAAACCTGGATATATTGAAAGAAAAGATGGTTACCGCGCTGATTCTAGTCTTCCTGAACTGGAAGAAAGAGTTTCATGTACATGTTGACATGTCATGCATAGCACTGGGGGTAGTACTGACACATGATGGTAGCAAAGGATTGGACCACCCTATCGCATTTGCAAGCCGCAGATTATCCAAAGCAGAGAAGAACTATTCCACCACTAAGCGCGAGGGGCTAGCTATGGTGTATGCGCTCCAGAAGTATCAACACTACTTTCTAGCAGGTCACTTTAAGATGTATACAGATCAATCTGGACTAAAGTACCTAGTCAATAAGCCTGTGTTGTGGGGGAGAATTTGCAAATGGCTCTTATTGTTCCAATAATATGATTTTGAAGTTGTTGTGATGCTTGGATGATTGAACACAGGACTAGATCATCTGTCGCGCATCGAGACAGGGGAGGAACCCACTAATTTGGAGGAAGGATTACTTGACGTGCAACTCTTTGTTGTGCGCGTCACGGATGGACATTTTGAGGATATAATACACTTCCTAACAATAGGAACTACGCCAAAACGATACTCTGTCCAGCAAAAGAAGGAATTAGTGGCGCGCGTGATAGATTTATCTGTCATTGCTAGGTATCTATACAAGATGGGGACTGATGAGATATTGTGAAGGTATGCATGCACTTGAGTTTGAACAAAGCAACATCCTCGCGGATGCTCATGGGGGTGTTGCGGGAGGACATTATGCAGGGAGAGAAACTGTGTAGAAAATTCTATGTGCAAGGTTGTGGTGGCCAACCCTTCATCAAGATTCAAAATCATATTGCAAGGCGTGTGATGTATGCTAGTGAATAGGCAGGCCATCTTGGAGGGATGAAATGCCTTTGAATCCAAAAATAACATTACAACCCTTCGAAAAGTGGACAATAGATTTTGTAGAACCTATTCAGCCCCAAGGAAAGACAGGCGCGAGGTACATTATCACTATGATGGAGTACTTGACTCATTGGGTAGAAGTGTAGCCGGTGAGGGATTGCACAAGCACATCTGCCGTGAAGTTTCTATTTGAGCATGTACTTATGCGATTTGGATGTCAAAAGATTTTGATGAGTGATTAGGGTATGCACTTTTTGAATGAAATGATCAGCATGATGACAGAAGAATTTTAGGTGTATCACCAAAAAAGCACACCTTATCACCCACGGGCTAACGAGATAGTGGAGGCATTCAACAAGTTCTCGAAACCTTGTTGAACAAGGTTTGCAATGCTCAGTGAAGTGATTGGGACCTACACATACCTATAGTATTATGGGCTTATCAGACGACGTGCAAAAAGCTAATAGGATAGACACCCTTTAGGCTGTTATACGGGGTTGAAGTGGTAATGCCTATGGAATACATCGTGCCTAGTCTGTGCATAACAATGCTCAAAGGTATGACGGATCGCGGAGCCCTGGAAGAGACCTATGGAATACATCGTGCCTAGTCTGTGCATAACAATGCTCAAAGGTATGACGGATCGTGGAGCCCTGGAAGAGAGGCTTGCATAATTTGATGAGCTTGAAGAAGAGAGATTTTTGGTTGGATTTCACCAATAGATCCAAAAGCAACGTGAAAAAGTGTGAGATGAATGACATATTAGGCTATGCACTTTTAAGGTGAATGACTTGGTGCTGTTGTATGACATTAAGTTTGATAAATTTCCAGGGAAATTTAGAATGCATTGGATGGGGCCCTATGTTATTAAGGAGATTACCAATGGTGGCGTGGTCCAGCTGGTTAAGTTGAATGGTGATCCTATCCTAGGAAAGGTGAATGGTAGTTGATTGAAGCCATACACAGGTGGCTCGACCATCTGACTAGGTGAAAGAAGCATAGTATTAGCGCTCCATGCAGTTGAAAGGAGGCGGGAGACTATAAAATACACTGCTTGGGTTGGGGAGCTGCACGATTTATAGACTGCGTGAAGTGTCACAAGGTCTATGACAACGTGAAGACAGCTGCGCTAGCGCGCAGGTATGCCAGAAAGTGACTGTTAAAGTCACTATTCATGATTTGATGGTTGGTTTGAGGCAAAATGGAGTGGGCGATAGGAATTTAAGGCGAACTTTATGGCTTAGATTCTTGAAAATCTGCCACCAATCTAGCATTAATGGGACAAATGTGGGGGGATTGGTCGAATTTGAATTCAAAAGGCCTTATAAATTACAAGTGGCTATCCAGAGAAAAATATTTGGCATTTTGAAAATCCAGTTGTTGTGCCATCAAGTGTGTATGGACCTTACGAGTTTTGAGGCCTTGAGAGCAAGTTTAGTGTTTGCAACATTGCCAAAGGAGATGCAGGACCTCCTAACTTGAATGATGTCGACACCCAAGGAAGCTGCGTAGGAAATTGCAGTAGTAGAAGCCCCAGAGAGCACTGAAGCAATATTTGAGGTCCCTAAATCACCTAGAACACTGAGACCCAAGAAGGATAAGCAAGGTTATGATCTTGGTGTGCGTCTCGACACGAAACCCACAGAGGACCAAGCTCACCTTACAGGAAAAGGGGAAGGCCATTAATCTGGAGGCCAACGAGGAGGAATCTGAAGAAATCCTAGTGGATGAGGAGGACGTGGAAATGGAAGTTGAAACCTAGGGTGCAGGCCCTATTACCTGGTTACCTGAATATGTTCCTCTGCACAAGGGAAAATCCAAGGTGTCGAAGGACATAGACGAGAGAAAGAGATCCTTGTAAACTCCATTGCTCTGAGATGATATTGTTTTTGAGGGGCTGCACTTTGGGTGAGTTCCTATACTGAAGTTTGAAGATTAGGACCTTGCAGATCATGAGAAATTCCTGCATTTAGTGATTGAGCAGCTAATGCGCCGACTGATTGACGTGACAACTGGAACGATTGAATTGGAGCCGTGCACATGACTCAAGGGTGTAGCGAAAGTCAGGTTGTTAAGCTTGCTCTGGGTGCCACATTACCACCGTGCCCCAGTGATCATCTTTTCATCAAGCAACTGCTTTTCTTGGTGCATGATGGATGTTTGTGGCTCAAGGAGCCTAGTCCCATCAAAGATCACTTGATTCATCGAATCACACTGCTACCTTACTCAAGGGAGGATCCAACCAATATATCAGAGGGAAAAGGTGGCGAGTTGGCCCTCATGGAAGTAATGAAGAAGAAGTTCAAGTTAAAGAAGAAGAAGCGGGGATATGCCATCTCCAGCATTAACAATCCTACAGTCAAAGTCACAACACAAATTTTAGTAGGGAAGGTGATGCAGAAGTGTCGTGCGGATGAGGTGCCCATGCCTATGGTTGCGCTAGCAGCCCAATGTGCTAAAGGAGTCTAGTTCAACTAGGCGAATTACCTATGCGGCGAGTTCCTTGGGAACTATCTCAAGGCACAGGAGCAGGGGAAGACATTTCACTATGCGTGGCTTTTGCTCTCGATCATACTAGTGGCATGGGAGTTGCCTAAATACAATAAATTCCCTTCGGTTACACTGTACCTTCTAGAGGCAGCGAAGTACGCTTCGCTATGGATGACCAGGGATGTGCTGCGAATGAAAGAAAGTGAGATCTTTTGGATCTTGATGGAGATGAATATCCGAACGGGGATCAATCATAAGCCACAGCTATCGCCCATAGTATATGCCAGTTTGCAAAGATTTTCAAAGTTCAAAGCGAATTTCCACCATCTCTTTATTAGGGTGCAGAAGGACCTTACGAAGACATGGCATAACCTACCATATATGGTGACTGATGATGTAATTTTCACAGTCCTCGAGTCTTGGCCACCGGAGTGGCGCACTCCAACAGGCTCCCTGGTGGAAATGGACAAGTCCGCCATGCAGTGTAAGAAGGAAGAAACCAAGCTCCGAATGGCACAGCTGGTGGAGAAGCGCAAAAAGAAAGAAGCAGAGGCTAAAGCCCAGGCAACGCGCGACGCTGCAAAATTAGCGGACAACAACAAATAGGAGGAGAAGAGCGTGAAGGACATAATTCACCTTTGCCCAGGATTGAGGTAGAAACAAAGATAGAACAAGGTGGCGTGGACTTGTAGATGACGTCCACCCAACTCAAGCGTCCATGATTGCGAGAACAGGTTGTGCCACGAAAGAAAACCAAGGCATCAAAGAGATCCTTCGACCAAATCACCCTCACTGAGGGGGATTTGCATGATATCAGAGAAACTATGAGGGATGTCGTTGCGAAGGCCCTCCAAAAGTTCGAAGAGAAGCAATAGTTGGTATTGGGGGCTCTCAGGAAAAAGCTACAGGAGTTGTAGGTTCACACTCCATAGGTTGGCATAGTGTCCACCAGCCTCGCGATCAACACTTCAGCTACCGAGGAGATGTTGTGCACAAGGGTGACTAGCATGATAGTGCTACTAGGTGGGGCACTCACTACAGAAAAGGAGGCTGGCATGCCCATGGTTAGCAGTCTGAAAGGGGTAGGACTGAATATGGCCACACTCCCTCAAGAGATGCTCTACCTCTTGCAGGATGGAGTCACTACGAAACTCAGGGCCCAGGGGAGTTGCGGTCCGCAGGTGATGAATAAGAAGCACATCAACATCAAGTAGTTGGGCTTGCAACACAATGATGTAGGGAGCAGAACAAGCAAATAATATATGTAGTGGAGGAAGCCTACCAAATGGTCCTAGAGTTGGACATTTAGGCAAAAGAATTAGTAGAGGCATGTGTCCGCAAGTTGGCCATAGGGGTGTGTGATGCTCAAGGAGAGATAGCTTGGGTTCAGTTGGAGCTCAACCTATAGATCACAAAATTGTAGTTGCAGGCTCAGCCCTCAATTCCATTGCAAATCAGGGAACAATGTACCACCACTATTACAACAACAATAGCGGTGGTTGACAGTGAAGTAGCAGACTGCATGCAACTTTTTGAACATCCATTCGAGGTCCTCACCACCCTACAGGAGGAACCAAATGTAGAGGACCTGGAGATAGAGGCGTGTGAGCTACAACAAAAATATGGTGAGGTCAAAGGGACCGTGCAGACGGTTGCCCTTACATAGAGGCTTGCATGGATGTAGGAGGAAAAGGCGCTTAAGGAATAGGTGGATGCCGCTCAACATAAATAAGCGGTCTTACAAGCACCCCTAAAACCATGGATAGACGAGGCTTATGTGATCGCAACTTCCGTTGAAGGAAATCTCATGCAACTGCAGGCAGCCCAATAGAAGATTCAAGTCAGCAATTCAACAGCAGTCACTGAGTAGCACGTGGAAGAAGTCTAGCAGGCGGCCACTCGGTGCGCTGCTAAAGTTGCGGTGATCTAAACGAAGCTGGGAGATCTTCGCACTAATATTTTTGCACCTATAGAGTGACTCGAGGGTGAGTCATGATGTTTGTGTTGGCGGCTGTTGTGCGCAGGATCCCCCAAAAGAAATTTTGAGGCTAAAAGCCCATATTCTGGTCATAATTTTGTAATCCAAGTGTAAAGACTCCACATTTTGTGGTCGTGGAGCATGTAGATGTTAAAGAGTCATAGGGTTGTCTACCCTTATTTTGGAAATGTAATGTCGGTTGTAAAAGATCTACCCATGGTTCACGGACCATGGGATTGTATAAATAGAGCTAAGCTTTAAGTAGTTAGTGGGAAATGAATCAATTAATAAATCAAGAGAGATCGAACATGTATGAGAGATAAATTTGAAGTAGAAGTCTAAGTCTTGGGTTGTAGCGTAGGTAGAGGTTCTGCAGCTGAGTGCGTAGAGGCCTAGAAGTCTGCAGTTGAGTGCGCAGGGCAGGTTGAGTCTGTAATGGTTTGGAATTACCAATAAAGAGAAGTATTCTACAATTTTTGCGTCTGTTACACTGAAATTTGTCACCATGACTATCTGCAGTTAATATGGCTCCATCAATAGTCATATTATCCTCCTTGTCAAGCCTAATACCTCTGCTCTTCATGTCAAGCTTCAAAAAAGAGAGAAAGTCACTAAAAACATGTTTATCTCTGGGTACGCAGGTTCTCTCTACCTTGCCTGCGTGTACGCATCCCAAACTCATTGTACCTGCCTACT
>APFE030655054.1:1253-126066 GCA_000404065.3 Pinus taeda
CTTAATGCAGTTCCTTCTTCACCTCTTCCCAGTACTAAAGCTGCAAGCGACTCAGGACAACCACCTTCTGGTAGAGTTGAGGCAACTGATACAATTCTGATTGGAGATAGATCAAACTCCCATACTCCTCCTTTCCTCTAAACATATGAAATTTACAATCGAAATCTACATAACTGCTTAATTGATTCTGGGGCATCATCTAATATAATGCCTGCTTCAGTTTGTTCTAAACTGAATATAGAACCCCAGAAATATTCTATTCACATTGTGCAGTTAGATAGAACTAAAGTTCAAGTTTTAGGGGAAATAAACTCTGTTACAATCAGGTTATCGGCGGATCCACGAATAGTTCAAAGGATTGATATCCTAGTCGCCGATATACCTGAATTCTATGGGTTGATTTTAAGCAGGGATTGGTCAGAAAAGCTCCATGGATATATCTCCACCGATGGGTCCCACATGTTTCTCCCCTATAAGGGCAAGCCCAATCAAATAAAGATCGATCGGGAGAAACATATGACCCACACTGTTACAGAATTTGAACAAGAAAATCAACCAATTGTGTTCAACAACAATATCTTAGGAAATTATTCTTCTGAGTCATTTTTTGGCAATTATATTTCCCAACCATCTTCCTTCTCGGTTAACAATTTCGCGTCGCAAATTGAAAATTTTTCGCAGACCGACAGGTCTAAATGTGTTAATTTCACTGAGAATTTTGTAAGTAAGATTGTAGATAATTCTTTATTTTGGTCTTTATATTTTGATGGATCCAAGTCTAGTGAAGGATCAGGAGCAGGATGTATTTTGGTTAGCCCACAAGGAGAAAAAACAATGTTGTCCTGTAGGCTAGAGTTTGAATGCACCAATAACACAGCGGAGTACGAAGCATTAGTCCAAGGACTATATAAAGCAATCGGCCTCAAATTCCAATACTTGAAGGTCTTTGGAGATTTTGAGATTATTGTTAAATAGGTAAGGAATACAATTCATTGCCTTTCAAATCATCTCAAACATTATCAATCGCTAGTACAAGAGCTCACCTCCCATTTTTCAGCATTCAATATTTCTTCCATTCCCAGGTCTCAAAATTCTGCAGCCGACTTGCTAGCCAATGTCGCTTCCAAGCTCCTCCCTTCCAAAGACTATAGCTCAGATAGATTTTCAGTAGAATTGCTTTTTAGGCCATCAATTCTTGACAATGTAACTAATTGGAGAGTATTCAACCACGATGAAGAAATTTTACAGTTTTTAACCTCCGAAAATCCTATGATAATCAAATCATTGAGGAAGACAAGCACGATATTCAAACGTGAGGTAAACCTGAAGAAAACTCAATCCCAAATCTTGTGGTGAAGCTTGAGGATCTTTACGATATTAAAGACAAATTTAAACCTGTGTCCAATACGAAGCTCCAGAGCTCTACCTTAAGGTTTGAATTGATAAATCTTGGCACTGAACAAAATCCTCAAAACATTAATTTAGGATTAGGACTTTCCATGGAGGAAAAAGAAGCATTCATTAGACTATTACGCAAAAATAAACATGTTTTTGCTTGGAAATATGACGATCTAAAAACGTATGATACATCCATTATCCAGCACACTATTCCGATGCTTCCCGAACAGAAACCAGCTCAACAAAAGTTGAGAAAAATACATCCAAACTTAGAGGGTCAAATAAAATCGGAACTCAATAAACTCTTGAAAGCTAAGATTATTTTTCCCGTTCGACACTCAAACTGGGTCTCCAATATGGTACCAGTCAGGAAGAAAAATGGCGACATAAGGATTTGTATTGATTTCAGAAATTTAAATAAGGTGAGTTTAAAAGATAACTTCCCATTACCCACTATGGAGCAGATACTCCAATCGGTGGCAGGCTCAGAGTTAATGTCCTTTTTGGACGGTTTTTCAGGATATAATCAAATTTTGGTCCATCCTGATGACCGACTCAAAACCACATTCAGAGCAAAATGGGGAACATATGCATATCAGAAAATGCCTTTCGGACTTATTAATGCAGGAGCCACTTTTCAAAGAGGAATGGATATCGCTTTCAAAGGGTTAATTAATAGAACAGTAGTCGTCTATTTAGATGACATTATTGTATTTTCTAAAGAGAGATCCAACCACTTGCATGATTTGAATCAAATCTTTCAGCGCTGTAAGAAATATGGTATTTCTCTAAACCCTAAGAAATCCTTTTTCGCTCTTGATCAAGGTAAGGTCCTAGGCTTTATTGTTTCTAAAGACGGCATTTATATCGATATAGACAGGATTAAAGAAATCTCTGAAATCCCTTTTCCTCACAAAAAGAAATCCATGCAGTCATTTTTAGGCCAAATCAATTTTGTTAAGAGATTCGTTCCTAACTTTTCTCAAATTATTTTGCCACTTCAAACTATGATTAAGAAAAATTCAGTCTTTAAATGGGGATTCCTAGAAAAGGAAGCATTTGAATTAATCAAACAATCAATAATCAATGCCCCCGCTCTAAACACTCCAAATTTTTCTAATCATTTTACATTGTATACCATCGCATCCGATTTCTCTTATGCCGCAGTACTTACACAGATCAACAATCACAATTTGGAAGCACCTATTTCATTCTATAGTTCAGATCTTCAAGGTGCATAACTAAACTACTCCGAAGTAGAAAAACAAGCCTTTGCTGTATATAAAACGGTTAAACATTACAGACCCTTCCTTTTAAAAGCCCATACAAAAGTTATAGTTCCTTTCTCTTCAGTAAGACAACTATTAATCCAAAGAGAATTGGGAGAAAAAAGGGCAAATTGGGTAACAACACTTCAAGAATATGACCTAGAGATCAAGCCAACAAAGATTGTTAGAGGTCAAGGTTTTTGCAGGTTATTGGCAGGAGCATCTAACATTCCGGAATCAAGCGATACACATCAATTTGAAGCGATCAACCAGATAAGTATCATTGACTCTGAATCACAGTATGCTGATTTAATATTTTATTTGAAAAACGGACATGCACCTCCCAACCTATCCTACAAAAGCAAAAGGGCCATAAGATTGAAAGCAAAAATTTTTACCATTATTGATGATGTGCTTTTTAGGCAAAATTATGATTCAGTTTTATTGAGATGCCTTGAAAAACCTGAAGCACAAAAGCTTTTGCAGGAATTACATGATGGACCAGCAGAGGCCACTTGGAGCCTATAATAACAGCTCAACAAAGTCATCCATGTGGATATTATTGGCCCACTCTTATTTAGAGATGCTATGAATATGTAAGGAAATGCTGAAATTGTCAAACTTCAAGTGGAAGACAAAGGAAATCAGCCTTCCCTCTGCAACTGGTCAACATTGAACAACCATTTGAGCAATGGGGATTGGACATTATCGGAGAGATTACCCCAAATTCTTCCAAACAACATAAGTATATCCTTACCGCTACAGATTACTTTACCAAGTGGGTTGAAGCGATTCCTTTAAAGACAACAAATTTTGAAGCCATTATTGAATTCATAGATCATTTCATCATTACCAGGTTTGGTATCCCGAATGCTCTTGTTTTTGATAACGCATCTTACTTTTCAGGGAATGCTATGTTTGATTTCACAATTAAAAGAGGATTCAAACTCAAATATTCTGCTAACTATTATCCTCAGGGCAATGGTTTGGCCGAATCTACAAACAAAAATCTTATTAAAATTATCAAGCAAACTATCGAACAGAATCATAAGAACTGGCACAAATCTTTAATATTTGCATTATGGGCTGGCAGGATAACGCAAAAAGCTTCTATAGGTTCTTCCCCGTTTAAACTTGTGTATGGAAAAGAAGCAGTGCTACCAACAAATCTCATCCTTCCTTCTCTAGCCCTAGTTCAATTTATTGAAGAAAGCCCTTCTTCTTCTTTACATCTTAGACATGACCAAATTCTAAAATTAGAATAAGAAAGAGAAAAAGCTAAAATCGTTCATGTGAAACATCAGCAGATCATCAAGTCATCATTTGATTCAATTTCATCTGGTTCCAAACAATTTCAAGTCGGTGATTTAGTCCTGAAATGGGATAAAGCCCATGAAGATAAGGGAAAACACACCAAGTTTCAGAAGATGTGGCTTGGACCATTTCAGATCTGTGAAACGATAGGCCATTCGACCTTCATACTACAAGATTTATCAGGTTTGAGAGATTCTCTCCCTGTTAATGGTCTTATCTTAAAGAAATTGTTCAATTGAGGAGGTAACCCCTTCTCCTTTTAATAGCATTTTTGTAGTTTGTAGGAGCATTAGAAAATAAAACTGTAAGGTATATTCTATTTGACCTTTGCTGTATTCAAAGAGTTTCTCAAAACAAGTAGTGTGATATTTACTTTTAAATAAATAGAAGTCTTAAACAAAAGGAATGATTTCTAGGAAATTTAGATATAAATGCACTGAAACTACAATACAATCCTAGTGAACCCTCTGAAGTTTATATATTGAAATCCTTTTATATTTTTCAAATTGTCACAAGAAGGTTATCAATATCAAAATAAAGCCTAATCCAAATTTCAGCATCTCCAACTCTTACCTTGTCACCCATCTTCTCTTAAGGAGGAAATTGTCTATCCCACTACCAAGTTTGTGATTACTCAGAATGTAATTCCAGGAATACTAGATATAAAAGATAAGAGGTCTTATTACAAGCCTGCTTACCATGTTCATAGGGAAATAGTTAGCCGACATTACCCAATACTGCATACCAAAACAGGGTAATGGATTCAATTGTAAGACAAGGGGTCTCATCACGAGCCAGCTTGTTCGGTTAGATTACTTCCAATGAATGGCATTGTCACTTAACTGGATACCACACCAGGGCAATGGATTTTTATCTTACAAAATAACAGAAAAAGAAAAGAAATACAAAATGTGAAAACATATTTTGAATTCATTATGTTAATCATGCTCTAAGGTGAATGGGACAATAGACAATGATATGGTTAAAAGGTATCCCTACCGAAACTATGGACGTTTGCTGGCAGCAGAGGCTCTACCCATGACAAAGGAGTTAATTTTAAAAGCTGATTTGGAAAGGTTTTTTGTTTTATCAATACCAACCAATAGAGGCCAATTTAAAATCTAGAATGTATATATTTTAACAAAAAGGGGAATTAACTGAGAAAGTTTTATTTTGTTTGGAATGCAACTATACCTAGTTATATTAGAATTTTCCCTTTTTGATAAAATTTCTATTTTTGAAAAAATTTAAGTATTTCTATACTTTCCAGAGATAACTGTTTCTTCCAGCGAATCGCCAATTGTTGTCCCCTACAACAACCCCCCATTTCATATCAATATTATCTCAAAAACATAATATGAAAGGGGTCCCTTTTCAATTTTTTGTTTTTTAATTGGTATCAATTTGAGTTCTATTCTAAAAGGCCCGAAGAAATAAAAGAAAACATTACCAAAAAGCCTTTTCCATAAACCAATCAAAAACCTTAATGTAAAATGATTAATCTTTTGTCATTGCGAAAAGCGATCGCAAGATCGCATATCGCAATGACAAAGGGAACACAACTTGAGGACATTTTGATTTGCTCCGATGCAAAATCGCTATCGGGTATCGGTAAGAAATGAAGGAACGCAATTAAATCCCCCTTGTTCCGATGCGATGCGATATCGGCAATCGGCAAACGGCGATAATGGCTTAACGCAAATAAGCTCCCTCTTGCCCCGATGCGATGCGATATCGCTATCGGCAATCAGCGATTGACTACGCACGCCTTCTTAACCACCCCACTCGCTACTCCCGACGCGATGCGATATCGCTATCGGAGATCGGGGATTCCAAATGTAACCAAAACAATGACTTATGATTTTCCCCGACGCCCGATTGCGATAAAGGCAAAAGCACAGTTTTCAAAGCAAAACCATAAAGGCAGTTTAATACGATTTATTCGTAATTAAGGCACTATCTTTCGAAAAGCCGCTCATCTGTGCTCAACCGCCAAAATCGCCCAAGGCACACTTCAAATAAATCATTCGGCCATTAATCGAAACGACTGGTATTGATGAGATTGACAGGCCTTAACGGCCATTTAATGAAAACAGCAAGCTTGCGATCGGTTTACAGATTTGATTCCAAGCCATCTCAAGTCAATCGATCGCCATGAATTATATATATATATATATATAGATATATATATATATCAGTCCATTCGATTTATGTTATTGTTTCCTGTATTACGCTTATCGTTCTCTCTGTGCATAATTCTCCCACAGAGACAAATTTGAGTGGAATGGGAAAGAAGTCCAAGAAGACCACAATGCCTTCCGCTTCGCCGGCCACAGGGCAACCCGTCGTTGATCGAGGCAGTAAAAAGAAAGGGCTTATATCGGACACTACGTGCCTGGGACTTACCAGAGCTACTTGGCAAGGAACATATAACTTGATTGAAGCCGAAGAGCCGAGGGTGATGGGAATACAAGTCTCATGCGACAGCACTAGCAAATCTAAGGCTAATCTGAAAGACTTGGCCAATTCCTTTCTTCACAGAATAGCGGCCCGAGAGCAAATTCTCCCATATACGGATGTGGTAAGATGGGTGATTCAAGAAATCCCAATTACTGATAGAACTTTCAACACTATAGATGGGAGGACTTTCAATTCTTTTCGAACCGAAGATCTAAGGCAAATGTATCATTTTCCTGCGGAGGAGAAGAAGTATAACACGGCATTCCTAGAGAAGTTCCGAGCAGAAAATGAGACTGAGTCCGAACCAATTCGAGGTTGGAGACGAAATCCAGCAAAGCACAAGCATGAATCTTCGAGTAAGTACTTAGTCGATTCTTTATGTTCTCCTTACTGCTATGCTGGGATTATGATGTGCAGACTATGGGGATTACATGATTCCGCCAATTTTACCATAGAAATGGTCCCCTTAATGGAGGCGGCATGTAGTGGCGAAATAATGGATTGGGCAGATATACTATCCGATAAGCTAGCAACTGCCATTCTTAATTTCAGATTTAACTCTCGCGTCACTGAGAGGTTCATTCCGCCATTTTACTATAGTGCCTATGTGTTAGATGTTTTATGTTTTAATTCTGAATTTCCTGTGCTCGGATGGAGGTGGACGTCGCAAGACCCCGCACCCGTCCACATATATCATCAAAAGTTGTGGAAGACCAACTACAAACACCACTTGTATCAAATATGCAACGGTTTCATGTTGCCTATTCATTATTCCATTTTCAATAAGCCTGCCCCAAAGATTTTTGACCAAGCGGGGGTGGATTTAACTGTTGTAGCAAGTTGGTTTGCAGAAGAAAAGTTCACCTATATTAGAGCTTTTGGCAGTCAAGCCAAGCCCCATGTGCTTCCACTATACATCCCTGATAAGCTACTTGCTAGGGAAGTAGCCTATCAGATCAACGCCGATGGGGTTACTCAGACCCTAAAAAAAGCAAAGAAGCATGCCTGGCCCTCCTTTCCCTTGCGAATTCGTATTTACACTCTGCATGATCACAAACATGGAGAGAAGGAAGCTGAGAAAATAAATTCGCCGACTCTGGCAACTCTGCCAAGCAGGCGATTCGATCCAAGGAAAATCGCCTACAATGCACTCGACCAGGCCAAATTGGCCAAGTTCGAGCACAAAGAAGACAGATTTGAGGATTTGTTCACATCGGCCGAGTTGCTATATCAAGTTAAATCGCTCGCCATAAATGAATACAACGATGAGGGGCTAGCCGAATTTAACAGAATTAGAGAGCAGAGGTTGCAAACTCTGCCTCTAGACCTGTTAGCGATTACTCCAACAACGACGAAATCAAGCGAGCCTGAGCAGCGACGTGATAAAGAACCTCCTATTACATCAAAGCAGTAGGAGGAAGTGCATGACCAGAGATAGGAAGAAACCCAGGCGAAAACTCAGGAAGAGAGCAGTTCAAGAGCTAACGATGATACACAGACCGATCCAAAATTGCTCCAGGAATGGCAGCAATTCAATTTAATCATCAGCAATTTAGAATACTCTAAAGATGATGAGGTTTCAAAAGAGGGCGACACACAGGAAGCGACATCAAAGCAGGTTTCAGGCGAAACCAACGACCCACCCAAATCAAAGGAAGCGGAAATAATTCCTAAGGATCCATCGGGCGAAATCATTTTGCAGATAGAAGAGATTCCTCCCTTGGATGTTTTCTATAGCCCTAAGCATAAAGCTATTGAGAAACGATAGAGGAAGAGGAGAAGGGCTGATCAACCTTCTTTATTCCCTGAATTAACAGTAACGGGCAATGTAGTATGGAAGGAATAATTTGATCCCTTCGATGACTTGACAAAGCTATCGCAATACGCTGGAGCATATTCGGCGACAACAATAGATAAAGCATCGGAGGTGAGAAGTCTATTAAAAGCAAAAGATCAAGATATCTTTTCGCTGCATGCTCAATTATCGGAAGCGTAGCAGAAGGCAGAGCAGGCAGAGGCGCAATTGCTAGTACAGCAACAAAATAATAATCAGCTGACTAAGCAATTGCAAGAAGAAAAACAGAGGATTGACGAAAGCGTAATCCAAAAGAAAAAGGAGCTATCGGTAGCATTGGCGCAATTAAAGATATCAACTGAGGGAATGATAAAATCCAAAGATGAACAAATCGCTCAATTATCAACTCAAATTGAGCAAATCAAAAATCTCCCTCAGGTAGATGAGTTTAAAGCAGAGGCGTTTCAATTAAATAAAGCATTGATAAATCAAATGAAGCTCCTATGTCAGAAAATCACCCAGGCAGAGCCATTGTGCGACTTAGTGGCATCCATAAGTGAAAAAGTAGAAAAGGCAAGGACAGATTTGGATCGGGCTGAAGAAACATTGACAAATTTTTTGGAATGGCAAGATTCCGATCAGGGACAGGTAGCTAACCTACCAAAGATTCTGGAATCATATAAGGAAATATTATTCATAGAATGGAAATCACAGTTAATGAAGGCAGAAAGAGCGATTTTAAGATGCAAGGCAACCACTAGTAATTTGGTTGAATTAGTAAATAATACTCTTTATTTGTCTAACATGATTTCCCAATGTACTCCAGGCCAATTAACAGCAACAAAGATGTTGGAGCATTCATGCTACCCAGAGCTGGAGAAAAATGGAAGGAATCGCGGGGATCAATAGTTTAACATGGGATGCCTATTGGTTCTTCTTAGTGAAGCCGCATAGCCAGAGAGCCGCCTTAAAATGCCTCACAGATGCTATCAGGTATATCATACCCGATATTCAGGATGCCACCTTTGCTACCCAACTCAGCTTGCGCCTCAACAGACCACCTGAAGTGGAGCCAATGCATGCGATAAGCCAGCTCAAGTTTAAAGGCAAGCAGCCTGAGTCATAATTCACATCGACGACTGCCAGATCGCCCCCAAGGAGATAGATAGCATTTATTGATGCCAAATTAGTAGGATTTTGTTTCATAGATTTTTTTTTGCTTAGTAGTATTTATAGACCCTTTCATGCATTTAGAAAGGGTCGAAAAGTTTTGTATATAACTTAAACCCTGAAGTTGCACTATTGTACTTCAGGGGTATTCTTTTATGAAACTGGACCAATTATTCTGATTTTGATGAGAAAGGTTTTTATACAAATGTGCACTAATGTCTTTGTTTAAAAGCATTTTTGTGTTGAAGGAAGAATTTTGAATAGCGATTGATATTTGGGATTGATTAGCAGCTCACATGGTACTATTATCTGCATCTGAACTCATTCCTGTTATATGAATTGTTATTTAATCTCTCTTGCTATTATCGCTTATATTATGTGTTTTAACAGCATCCTTTATGCATCCCACTATTGGCTGTTTATAGCATGCTTTCCTTTCAATCGTATATGTATCGATGATATAAATGATGAATGCAGTAATTTGTGTTAATCGCTTCGTTTAACTATTCATATGAAGTAATATTTAAATGATTGAACATCTGTGTCTATTTTACAGAGTCATCTATATGCTTGTTAAATAGATTAGGATTATTAAACGTTGCATTTCAAATGAATAAGTTGTTCCCGGGATTAGTATTAGTTTTCTTATTTTTGTTAATAGAATAAGCTAGCCGCCTATCATTAAAACATACAACTCATCATTCATCCATCCCTTTTATTCATTATCGAGAAACTGGTCCCGTTATATCCAGTCGGAGCCACCATCCCAAACGGAAAAGGAGCTGTACTAAGGTCTGGACCGGGTGGTTATCCCCCAATGTTGTTGCAGCGATTTTCGAGGCATCAACAAGTTGGTGCCTTGGATAAGATAGGGTTGGAGCCCTAGAGGATTAGAGTCCTCAAGAGACTAGGTCGGAGCCTGAACCAGATATAGGGTTGGAGACATCGAGGTTGGTGCCTCAAAATTGACAAGGTTGGAGCCTTGGAAGTCCAAGTTGATGCTTAGCAAATACAGGTTGGAGCTTGGGAGATTGAATATCGGTGTCTTCATCTAGGGTTGGAACCCTACATATATTGTACTTGATTTATTGAAGAAATTAATAAAAGAATTTATTCTTATTGTTCATTTTGTGTTCTAAATATAAGTGATCTAGCTAGTAAAAGTAACAATTGAAAAGAAATATTGATTCACCCCCCTCTTAGTATTTCCAACAATTGGTATCAGATCCCGTACCTTCACTCAAAGCCTAACAACTTGAAGGTTGATCATTAGAACACAAATGGCGAAGCCAAGGAAGAAAGTCTCCAATCCTCCTAAAGATGTGTCTCCCTCAACCACTGAAATTGAAGTCAATCAGTTTATGAAGGCTCCATTGTTCAATGGAAATGTTGATACATGGGAGGAAAGAATGAGGAATTTCTTAAAGACTCAAGGCATTGAAGTTTGGTAATCAGTGATTGTTGATAGCATGATGGATGGAGAATCCAAGGAACATAATACAAGAGCAATGAAAGCAATATTGAATGCGCTACCTAATTCTATGAAGGCGAACTTTGAAAAATGTTTGTCAGCAAAAGGCATATGGGATAAAATTCATGATCTTCACTCAAAAGGAGCGTTGACAATGATCTCTAGTCAAGAAAATGATGGAAAACAAGAAGGAAATCTAGAGCCCATCAAGGAAGGTGAATATAAGAGTGATAACATCAAGGCTAAAGAAGACCTAGAATAAGAAGAGAATCGCCTCACTAAAAGTATGGCTGCCATGGAAGAGATTAACACTTTGAAGTAGGAAAATGAGGAACTTAAGAAGAAAAAGCAAGTTGGTGACCAGCACAAGACAAGGAAGGAAGTTGACTCTGTCAAGATTCAAGTACAAGAAAGAGATGAGAAGCTCGCCAATATTAAGGAAGAATTTCATCAAAACAATAGAAAGCATCATGAAGAAGTCATATCCATGACAAATAAATTGGATGGGGAGAAGAAATGGTAAGATACGTTGTCAAGCCACCTTGAACAAAGGTACAAAAGCTTCAACAAACTTGAAGCAGAGATTGGTAAATACAAGGAAGAGGTCTCCTCTTTTAGATCTCAACTAGAAGAAGCAAGGAAACAAGCACAAGGAGCTGAGAAAGTGATGGAAGCTTTGACATTCATAAAAGGACAAGTTGATGAAGCATAAAAGGAGAGAAACACCATGATATGCCAACTAGAAGAAAAATATGATGACATCACCAAGTTAAAATCAGAAATCACTTCACTTAAGGCCCAATCATGTGAAGCAACCAAGATGAAGGAAGAAATGGAGATCATCTATCAAAGTAGGATGAAGAATACAAGAAAATGAAGGAAGAAATTGTCTTTTTTAAAAGTAAGTTGACTTGTTGAATAATAACTTGAAAAGTTCTCAAACCCTATATGACATCCTAAGTCATCAAAGGTCTCCCCTCGATAAATCATGTCTTGGCTATGCAGGTGAATCCTCAAGCAAGAATGATGCAAACCCTAATGCTTCAAACAACAAGGATGTGAGGAAGACTAGAAGAAATGTTGATGCTCCCAGTTCTAGCAAAGGCAAGGAGAAGAGTCAATGCAACTATGGAAGAAACCTTCCTCCAAGAAGAATTGCAGATGGTGTCAAGGATGCAAGAATAAATGGTTATCATCAAAGGATCCCAAGGAAAAAAGACTTCCGAAGTATGTTAGAAAATTATATATTACGGAGCAATGGAACACATGAAATAATGAAGAAATATAAACACAGAAAACGCACAAAACAAGAGAGACACAGATATACGTGGTTCACCCAGTTTGGACTACGTCCACCCCCAACAGCCAGTCCTTCCTTTCTATTATCCAGCAAAATGAAGAGACACAACCTACAGCAAATCTATTGTAATATCCTCTATCTTCTCTCACAGTCTCACCTCTATGTTTCTCGCTCAGACTGAATACACATCTATCTCACAGCCTCAAATACAATTCCCTCATACAAAGAGAGGGGTTTCCTTCTAGGGTATAAAACCCTAAACTAAACATAAGTTCTACCGTCAGATCATCCGCCTAATGAACGGCCCAGATTGACTAGAAATTACTATACTTTTACAAGGCAATTTTACAGCTGTTTTTAGCTTCGGGGGCGTTGCCCCCGAGACCCCCGCCAGGGGGGGGCTCCCAAAGGTCGCAGCCGACCCCCCTGGACCCCCCCTGCAGCGAATATTTTACGGGCGGCGTTGCCGCCCCCATATTGAACTGGGGTCCAATGTGGCGGTACTTTTGAATATAGAAGATAATAAGGCTCCACACCCAACAGAAAGGACATATAAATGGATGCAAATTGCTAAATCAAAAGGGGTAGAGGATGTAGGCCGCATGGAGGAGAAATTGCAGGAGATGGGTAGAGAACTGAGTAGCATAAGAGACAGAAAAGAAATGTTGAAATCTCAGTTAGAGGCTAAGAACACATGGCTAAGGAAGAAGCTACAAGAAAGGGAAATCCAATTGTCAACTATGGCTAGTTTGTCCATGGAGGCAATCCAATGCAAGATGCCAACAAAGTCTTTTTGCTTGTACCTCAAGGAAAAATGGTTACAATTCTAGATAAAGAGGAACTATGCCCTTCCAAGACTATAAAAAATTCATTGATCTATATGATCAAAGCACCTTGGAATGTAGAGAAAAAAGATTTGAGTTTTACCTACACAATTTGGCCTTGATAGATTTAAATGTGTGGGACCCAAATCCAAAGCTAGGGGACTTGCAATTGATGGCCTTAGAATCATGGATGAATCATGAGTAGGAAAGAGCTACAGAGATGACAAATTTAATGGCAAAAGAAGAGAAAAAACCCCTTATGATCGGAGAAGAACCATCTAACCCAATGGCTATCATCAGCACCCACAACCTCATTTCAAATGATCCCAAGCTTGCACCAAGGTACCTTGTTGTACAAGAACAGGAAGTCACACACTTTCAAAGACATGTTCAAATTGCTAGGAGATGATAGCCAGCAAGCCTGCCAAAGGAGATGGAACACCTTGCCTTACTGCCTAAAAATCATAGAATATCATTCTCTTGACATAATGAAAGAGGCACTAAATAGAACCCCAATGTATAAGAATGCACTACAAAGACTCAAAAGTCAATTGGATTGGCTTGAGGCTCAGTCCGCCATTTCTTTCAAGAATTTTGGAAGGAAGAAAATAAAAAGAAGAAAGAAAGCAGTGGGAAGAGATAAAGAAGAAGGAAGGGTTTTATTCATAAGAGGAAGAGACTACATTAGAAGCATGGGATGTCAGGGAAGCCACCAAAGCAATGAAGGACATGGACATAGATTAGTTTGCTCAAAGGATGAGAAACACTTTCAGTAGGGGTGATGATGAGGCTCATCAATGGATAAAATATATGGACTTAATACACCTCCAAGCTTACTAAAAGCAACTTTTCTCATAATTATTTCCATTTTTTTATTATATTTTTCTTAATGAGATGAGTAAAAGTAAGATTTTATGTCTAGTGGTCTAATTTGCATTGATTTCAGGTTTTTGGGAGCAAATTATGGCCAATTAAGGTGCAAGAACTCAAATGAAGACAAGAAGGAGAGAATATAGGATATGGATCTCCCTCATTAAATCCTCACTCATTCGAAGATCCCTCAATGTTGACTTAATGGGTCCTGACAGAAGTCTATATTTAAGTTTTCCAAACAAATGCCTACACTACTTGCCCTTTCGGCATCAACCCACAGAGCACGGATTGAAGTCTCACCCAAAGCAGTATGGGGGGATGATGGAACCAAGTTTCTGCACCTAGAGATGAGTGTGATGTTGTTTTATGTCCTAAACCTGCCTTCACGCAGATCGATAAGCCTCGAGAACTTATCGATATAACTTCTCTTAATTAGATTTTATACCTCTGTGAAGGTCTACTACTCTCTTTTGCGGACCCTAAACAGGTGAATCAACCCTTTATGTGCCTATGTAACTACCCTCAAGTTTGTATTTTCCCAGAATGGCTTAAGTGTTTGATAATATTAACATGTAATAAGATATTCTTCGGGTAAACAATTATTATTACTTGCGTTCATATGGCAATGAAAACCACGTAAAATAGTGCATCAATACAGTGTTAATTCATAAACCCATCATTCATCATAGCATAAAAAGGTAGTCATTCATAGCAGAAATAGATAGACAAAACACAGATATTTCCAAAATAATCTCTTTATTGATACTTCAGTTCTTCTTACAAACTCAAGACTTCCCTGCACACTCAGTTTTAGGGGTCTGCACACTTAGATGCAGACTCTAATCTATGTCTCTGCACACAAAGCTATAGAGTCTCTCTCCTACTCTAAGACCTCTTCACTCTTACTTCTAATGACCCATTACATCTTCATTCTTCATTACTATCTACGCCTTAGACTCTCTAAGACTACCCTTTTTATATGATCCCATGGTCCACGGATCATGAGTAGGTCTATACAAGCTGACACAACTTACATAACCAAAGGGTAAAACCCTTTATGACACTTTACCATCTATGCACTCTGCAAACACATTTTCTGGAGACTTTACATTCTTTACAGCAATACTTTCTTTGTTTACCCCAAAATTGTCCCTAGGGGACCCTGTCCCAACAGGCCCCCACCACAAATATCATTACTCACCCCCAAGTCACTCTACTGGCGTGGAGATCTTACTGTGGAGACCTCCCAGTTCGACCTGTGTTACTGCTACCTCAGCCGCACTCTATGTGGTTGCTTGCTTGATCTGCTCCAGCAACTGCTTTATTTCTGGTCCTGCACTATCTTCCTTTATCTTCTGTTGTGTTCTTTGTAGGCTTGCCAACTTCTCCTCAATGGTGGTAGAGATAACATATGCCTCATCCAGCCAAGGCCCCAATATGGCCTTGAGAACCGCCTCTTTCCATTGCGCTTCTTCCACCTATTCGAGAAACTACTTTTCCTCATGCAGCTTGGCCACTCATTGTGATAGAGCGATGGTGCACGTCGTCTCTCTTACTTCATCATATTGTTGTTGTAATTCATGAGCTTCCATATTCAACCTCTATAGGTTAGGATCCTCCTGGAGTGCTATGACTACCTCCATGGGCTGCTCAAAGAGTGCAATGCAATCCACCACCGTGACATCTATTGTCGTGACTCCATCCTTTACAGCTACCTCATGTTGCTCTATGACTTCTGGTGGAGTTGAAGGTTGTGACTTCAACTCAAGCTCTATAATCTTCAAGTTCATTTCAAACTAAACCTTGGCCACTTTTGTTTTTGCTTCGTGCACACCTGTAGCTAACTTTCTGATCTTAGCATCCACCAGCGCTTCCTCCGTGATATGTAGTTTAGGGACTATCCTGCATGCCTTGGCCACCAGAGTTGCAGCCTTCTCGTTCTACGCTTGCACTTTCTTCCATGCCTCCATCACAGTTTTCTTCTCAACAAACATATGTTCATTGTTAACCTTATATTCCCTGATCATGCTTAGTGCGTGCTACTCTCGGGCCTTAAGCTCTGTGATCACACCTGCTTGCAAGGTGCCCATATTCTTCAAAGTGCTAGCAGTCGCCTTATCAGCGACCACCTCCACGTTCAAAGCTCCATTAGGTAGCATGACTGCCTGGAGATCCATTGTCCAAACCAACTCTGTTACTTCAGTGGTCCCCAATGCCAAACTCGTAGATTTCGCGTTGCTCTCTCCTGCACCGACCTGAAGTCTAGTTGTTTGGATCTGCAGCTCATGCGAACCTAACTGTATGGTGACTAATTCTTACTTCTGCTACTGCTCAAACTACTACAGTAGTTCTTTTGTTGTATCCCACACCTTATTGACAATATAGTCCAAGTCACCCTCTATCAAGGTAATGGGATCTAGCGACGACTTGGATGCCTTTGTCTTCTTGCACGGTCCTTCCTTCTCTTACTCCCTATACCACTTCACCCGAAAAGGAGTAGTTTCATGTTGATCTTCGTCACCCTGATCTGACCACTCTTCTTCCTCCGTTTTGGGTGAAGGATATTTTTGGCTTCTTTCAAAACCACGCTCTTCCTTCTCTACCTATTCTTTTATGGCACGCTCCGCTTTAGCTGGGGCCTTATCCTCAGCCTCTTTCTTCCTCTTTTCAGCCAAAAGTTGTACCTTCTTTCTGGATACTTCCTTTTTCTTTTTCTCTGCAAAATTTCCAGTCTTGACGGCCTCATCGAATGGAACGTGCCAGTCTTCTGGCCAACGCTTGATGACTTCTACAATCGTGTCATCCATGGCTAGGTAGGGTAAGTCAAACCATTTCTAGTAATGGGATCTAGCAACAACTTGGATGCCTTTGTCTTCTTGCACGGTCCTTCCTTCCCCTGCCCCTTATACCACTTCACCCAGAAAGGAGTAGTTTCATGTTGATCTTCGCCGCCCTGATCTGACCACTCTTCTTCCTTCGTTTGGGGTGAAGGATATTTTTGGTTTCTGTTGGATATGTGCTCTTCCTGCTATACCTGTTCTTTTGTGGCATGCTCTGCTTGAGCTCGGGCCTTCTCCTCGGCCTCTTTCTTCCTCTTTTCAGCCAACAGTTGTACCTTCTTTCTGGATGGTTCCTTTTTCTTTTTCTCTACAAAATTTCCAGTCTCGACGGCCTCATTGAATTGAATGTGCCAGTCTTTTGGCCAATGCTTGATGACTTCTGCAATCATTTCATCTGTGGCCAGGTAGGGTAAGTCAAACCATTTTTGGTCGGGGTCCTTGCACACCTAGATGTAAACATGATGGAAGTTCGCCTTGAACTCCACGTACCCCGACAGCTGCTCCAAAATGGTTGGTGAAAACTGCAGCTTCTGGTTGATGGCCATGCAAATAATCACCTCCATCAGCACCCAAAAGACTTTGCTTTCCATCACTCACGCAACATCTTTCATGGCCCAAAGAGACGCGAACTTTTCTACTTCTGGTAAATCCTTCTCCACAGGATGAAATTGGCTATCCTATGGCAAGTCGCATGCGACCAACACTATTAAGAGCAACAACCATGAATAATGAAAAGTCTTACTCTTCTTTTTCACCTCTCTATAGTTCATGAGGAACTCGCTACACAGGTACTATACCCAATTGAACTGTACACCTTCCATGCACTGAGACGCCAAAGAAACCACTGGTGCCAGCACCTTGTCTGTGTGGAACTTTCTCATTACCTTGCTAGCCATAATTTGCGTGGAAATCTTGACTGTGGGGTTAATAATGCTGGTAATTGAATACCCACGCAGATTTTTGACAAGATTAAACTTGTCCTTCATCTTCTCAGCGAGGTTGCACTCGCTCATCTTTCTGCCAAACTCCTTGGGTGGACTCAGCCCAAAGTGCAGTAATAATGTGATCTTATGGATCAACATTTTAGTTATGGGGATCGTCTCATTTAGCCACAGGCACCCGTCGTGTACCAGGCACAACAACTTCCTTATGACTATTAGGTTTATGTTTGACCAATGGTAGTATGGCACGATTAACAAGTTCAGCAGCACTGACTTGTTGACTCCACAAATCCATTCCACCAACTCCAATGTGGTGATTCCAGACTCCTTTTATAAATCCCTCTACATGAAGGTGTCGGTAGAAAGGTGGGGGAACTGCTCAAGGTCTGTCAAATCCCAGTCTTCAAGCTTCAAATGTGGGACATATGCCAAGTGCGGCCCTTCAATGATAATATTATCTGGCAACAGGGGAGTGTTGAGGGAGAATTTTCCGGCATCTAGGTCCTTTGGGACCTTCACCTTACCCTTTCGTGGAGGGATATACTCCAGCAATTTTGAAATAGGTTCCACCCCCTCAATGTCAATATCCTTTACGCCATCCTCTGCCTCCATATCAACCACTTTCCTCTTCTCCTTCGTGCTCCACTTTTATTTCTGTTGTGCCTGTGTAGTTGCATGTTTCCTCGGTGACTCATGCACTGGCATCGACATATTTTGCTTATCATTCTTTGGCTTAGGGACTTCTCTCGTCAGTGAAGGCTTCGGCCTAGGCAACCTCGATGCCATAGGCATTGTTGTTAGGACCTTCATATTCACAACCTCAAGGGAAGCTCCCTCAGAGGCAAAAGTCTCCCTAGCATTTATAGTTTCTGAGGGACCTGGTCCTAACATGATGTCTTGAATAAGCTCACGGTCTGATTCAGAATATTGAGCGAACACAGGGTTTGCGAGAAAATCCTCAATCACAGTTCATGCGCAACAGACAACACAACTCAAAAATTATTAGAATACAAAGTGCTTCTCGATGGATAGCCACCTGTAATTTATAGGCAAATTTGAATTCAAATTCAACCATTCCCCTCAAAATCCATCCATAAATGCGAGATTGGTGGAAAATTTCCAAAGATTTCACACTTGATTTTAGCCTTAAATGCCTTAAATTATGTTCTCCCTCTCATCTTAACCATCTTCTAGCAGTCAAATCTTGAACAGTGATGGTAACAGTCACTTTCTAGCTGTGTTGCACGGTCTCCACCCCTACAGCACAACTTCCTTCACGCTTCTGTTAGTACTGTGACAGCCTCCTGTTTTGTGCAGACCCTTGATCGTGTAGCTCTACAATCGAGGCATTGTAGTTTATAGTCCCATGCCTCCTTGTATCTGCCTGAAGTGTTAAGATTGTACTACCATCATGTAGTCATCAGGTCATATCCTCAGTGTATGGCTTCAATTAGCTACCATTTACCTTTCCTGGAAATGGATCTCCATTCAATTTCACAAGCTGAAATGATCCACCATCGGTAATCTCTTTGATCACATATGTCCCTAGCCAATGCATCTGAAACTTTTCTAGAAATTTTTCAAACTTGTTGTCATATAATAAAACTAAATCATTTACCTTGAAGGTGTGTAGTTTTATGTGCCGAACATGCCATGCCTTTCCGCGTTCCTTCTGCACCTGTTGATGGAGTCCAGCCTGAAACCTATCTTCCTTGAGCTCTGTTAGTTGCATGAGGCACTATTCTAAGGCTCTACGGTCTGCCATCCCTGTGAATGCCTCTATGCATAGACTAGGCACGATATACTCCATAGGCATCATAGCCTCTATTGCATAGACCAATCTAAACGGTGTCTAACCAGTGAGCTTCTTACAAGTAGTTCTAGAGGCCCATAACACAGATGGTACATGCACATCCCAATCATTCCTTTGCACATTGCAAACCTTTGTCAGTGCATTCTCCAATATCTTATTAAATGCTTTGACTGTCACATTGGTCTAAGGGTGATATGGCATACTTTTCTGGTGATAAATTTTGGAATTCTTCAGTCAGCACGTTGATTGTTTCATTAAGGACATGAGTACCACAATCACTCATTAAAATTTTTGAGCAACCGAACCTGGTCAGCACATATTCAAATAAGAACTACGGTGATGTTTCCCCTATATAGTCCTTCATGGGTTGTGCCTCTACCCATCTGGTCAAATACTCATTCGTGGTGATGATATACCATGCATTCGTCTTCTTCCCTGGAGGCTGAATTGGTCCTACAAAATCAATTGCCCATTTCTTGAATGGTTGTAATGATACATACAGATTCAAAGGAAACTCATCCCTTTGCAATGGATTGCCCATCCTTTGACATGCATTGCACGCCCTACAATATGATTTGGAATCCTTATACAATGTTGGCCACCACAACCTAGCGCATAAAATATTTTGTGTTGTTGCTTTCCCTGCATAATGGCCTCCCGTAGCTCCTCCATGAGCTTCAGCTAGGATACTTCTTCATTCAAAATCAAGCACATAGCATCATAGTATCTCGTCCGATCCCATTTTATACAAATGACTTGCAACAACAGAAAAATATGTTGCGTGCACCACCAATTCCTTCTTTTGTTGACTAGTGTATCCTTCTGGAGCCGCTCCTGTAGTCAGGAAGTGGATAATGTCTGCAAAATCATTGTCTACCATGCACACCACAAAGAGCTACACATCAGGCAACCCTTCCTCCAAATTGGTAGGCTCCTCTCCTATTTTGATGCGTGATAAATGATCTGACCCTGCATTAAAGCGCCCTAGCTTCACAATTACTTCGAAATCATACTCTTGAAATAACAAAAACCATTTGCATAGTTTCCCCCCCACACAGGCTTGTTGACTAGGTACTTTAATGTAGAATGGTTTGTATATATCTTAAAGTATCCACCTAGTAAGTAATGCCTGAACTTCTGGAGCGTGTACACCATAGCCAACCCGTTGCGCTCTGTCGTCGAATTGTTCTTTTCAGCCTTGAAAAACTTCCTACTTGCAAAGGCTATCGGGTGATCAAATTCCCCTTCACCAGCCTACATCATCACTACTCCCAACATGATACATGATGCATACACATGCACATGAAATTCCTTCTTCCCATCCGAGAAGACTAGGATCAGCGCGGGGACCATCTGCTCCTTTAACACATCCAGGCTCCGCTGACATTCTTCATTCCAACAGAATGTAGCATCCTTCTTTAATAGTTTTTCCATTAATGCGGTAATCTGAGAGTAACTCTTGATGAACTTTCGATAATAACCAGTTTTACCCAGCATTGTGCACAACTGTTTAACACTCCTTGGCGCCTCCAAGTTAATTATGATTGTGATCTTAGCAAGGTCCACCATTATTCCTTGTCTACACACTACATGACCCAGCAAGATTTCGGAAGGGATGAAAAATAAACACTTCTTCAAGTTCAGCATGATCTAATACCTCTGGCACGTATCTAACATCAAGCATAAACTAGCTACATGGCGCTTGACTAGTCCAAATAGGGTCCAATCATCAAAATATACCTCCAAAAACTTGTGAATGAATTATTTCAATGCCGCAATGACCACATGCAAGAAGATTTTTGGCGCATTCTTAATTCCAAAAGGAATTACTGTATACTGAAAGCATCCCCACTCAGTCGCAAAGGTAGTCTTACTACTGTTTTCCGGTGCGATCATTATCTAATGGTATCCAGAGAACCCATTAGTGAATGAATAGGCCTCCTTCCCACCAACATTATCTAATACTTCATCTATGAATGGAGTTGGGAAAGGATCATGAATGCAAGCATCATTCAGCTTCCTAAGATCTATGCAAATCCTTATCTCATCCTTCTACTTATTTTCTTGAACTACCATAGGACTTACCTAATTAGACTCCTCCACTAGTTCAATAATACCCGCTATCGACATCTTGTCCAACTCCAATCAAACCTTTCCCTTGTACTTAGGATTAAGGCAATATGGCCTCTTCTTCATAGGCTTTGCATCTGGTTTTAACATTATTTTCATCACTCCTCAATCACCTATTATCCCCTTCAAGTCTGAAAAATTTGTAGGGAACAAATCCTGGTACTCACAGAGCAACTCAGCGACCTTATTGCCCGTAGCATCATCCCAGTAATCCCCTATCTTCGCAAACTTTGGTTCCGCCTCAATTCCAATGTTCACTTGTCTTTTTTTTAGCGCCGCGGTGATATCTGGATTCTCTATCTGCGGTCCCTCAACTTTGTTGTGACCTTCTACCTCTGGGATATTGATGTTCTTTGGATCTTCCTCTTCTTCTTCAGCAGTCACATTGTAGCACTCTAGCGCATGGCACAGCTGGGTGGTCCAATCTGGTTGAGTCAAAGCAAAGGGACCTTGCAATGTTCTGAATATCGCTACCTTGACCTCCTGCAACGCTTCGTCGATGCACTCGAATCCATCCTCAAAGTTGAATGTCATTAGGAATCCCTGTCTCAAAATATCCCATTCATCCATACCATGGCTAAACTCTATTTCTAGGTACCAATTCATTGGTATTACATCTAAAGTATGACAAAAAAAATGCACCCACTCCATTTGTGGCTCTGCTCCATAAGCATCAATCCATTTTTCTAAGTGATCACGTGGATCACTCCTCCCATCATATGTCTCTATCAATCGCACCTTTGGGCAACCAAACCGTAACCTCATCATTCTTCTATATTCCGGCCATCTTTCAAAATTGTCTTTATGCGTACCCCACCATCTTGCGGGTGTAGCATACAGTGCCAAATCCAGTGCTTGGAAGTGATGCTTCTCAAGCACTTCCCTTTCAAATGCATCCAAAATTTATCTACACTAGTGAGACCATCATAATAAGGCAAACTCCTTACCTCTAATGATACACAGTGCAGTGATTTAGTCATCATTTTACAGCGCAATGTAGATACTTCATGCAACCTATTCTGCCAATGTTCCAACTCCTCATCCAAATCCGATGTACAAGATCTTTCGTGGTCCCATGCAATGCTTCCATCTACTGTCGGATTCACCCAATATTGGTCTCGCATTCTTATTTTGTAGATTTGGTCCAAGTCATCATCACTTTCATAATCGTGGACCGGTTCAGTATAACGTTGGTCCTTCTACAGGGTCCAAAGGTACGACTACGCGGAGTGATTTCCTCTCAAACGATAGTGTCCTCTTCTTCAAATTGATCACCCCATTCATGTTAATAGCCCAATTGATTCCAAAGAGTGTAGGGTAGGGATTTTTTCATCAACAATATTTATCACTTTGAAATAAGCTAACATGCTTGTTCCTTTAATATCTACTGTCACTCCCTGCAATCTTCCCATGGGGATAATATTTTTCTGATTTGCCATCCTCAATTGGATCAGAGGCCATTGTAGCACAGATCTCCCCATTCTCTCCCATGTTTGTTTAGGCAAAACATTCACATCTGACCCAAGATCCAAAATAACTTGGTCCATTTCATAATTTCCTATTTGTGCGGTGAGCCTCATCTCACGCCCTGTTCTTGCCTTATGTTTACCAATTTTCCTAACCACATGCTATCCCTCATGAGAATTTTCTTTCCGGCACATTTATTAATCAACTCCTGTAATCCTTTCACAACCTTGCTAACGCGTAGCAGCTTCATATAGGTCTCCAAAAAGGTAGTAAGCATGGATGGGTCCATTTCTTCATACTGCTTATCCTAACTTCATGTGGTAGAATCCTAGCGAATCTTTTCTTCGCTTCCATGAAGGTTTATTTTGCATGCTCTAGATCAAATCCAACCTCCTTCTCTGGAGCTTTTATGACCCATTCGCTTTCTTCAGGCTGCTTTCCCTTATCTTCGCCAGTCGTCATTCCACTTCACAGCACGATATTCACATTAGGATCCTCTTCGCGAGGTTCAACCCTCATCATCTGTAAGTTTTGGGTAGGTTGTTGGGGCTGCGTCCCCATTTCCCGAATATTAGCTATTAATATAGTGCAATCTTCTGTTGCATGGTCAAACTGAGTACATTATGGACACAAGAGGCACGTCGGGTTCATACATTCTCGTGTGTAGTGTCCTGGCCCTCCATAATTGTAGCAAATAACTTTCCCCCAACCTCTCACAGGTACTCCTCTGCCTTGACCTCATCCACTATTATACAACAAAATGACCTCCTCATTAGCTCAAAGGAGAAAGACATGATGGCTGAAGTAATAGCCAAAATCACAGGCCTTGTTTCCACACTAATGTTGTTTATACACTAACAACATGCTTTATAAAGCTTCTCTATAAGCCTAAGGGAGAATTAGTGACCCTACTAACTCTACTTGTTGGTTTGGGGACATCGTTAGTGGATCCTAATGAGAATTTAGAGGTCAAAGGAGTGAATTGACTCATAAATATCTCTATATTCCCTCCTAAATCTACTCAGAAAAGAAAGGAAAGATCTAAATTTCGACTTATTTGTGGGATTTCTAATGCAAATGAAGGAGGAAAATGGGAAAGAGCTCAAAAGCATGGACACATCATTGCTTTTACCTAAAGAAACTCATGGAGGAACTTGGCAACCCTAACTTGAATGCTACATAAACAGAGCTAGAGCTATGGTGATAGAGATCAGATCATTTGAAAGGATAGCTTACTTGATTGTCGAGCATAGTCTCAAATCTAAGAATAAGAAGTTGGTAAGAAGGGAGAGAGAGAGAGAGAGAGAGGAGCTGGAGGGGTAAGGGAAGGCTCATGCAACAGATGGTTGTAATCACTCTTCTGACATTAATATAGAACTACAATTGTACTGTCTACTCTATGGTGTTGGTACTATCATTCATTTATTTGTTTGTCCAATACCTTTTAGCATGAGTAGCTTAGTTATGTGTAACTAGATGTCTTTTATATATTCATGTATTAATTATCAAGGTTGTATGTTGTGGTTATGCTTGTCTCTTCTATGTGCAGGACTTGATCTGGAGCCAGCTCAGGGGACTTCCACCTAGCTGCATTGTGCTCTCCAGCAAACGTACAGGGAGGCTTGAGGTAATGAATCTATTTTGCTTTGATAGTTAGTTATTGTTTATGGACATGCATGTAGCTTTGTGATAGCTGCAGATAATATTACAGTCTACCAAGGGTCCCGGGAAGACCCTTAAGGGTATCTCCTTTCTCCATACACCGTGCATTTTATCCTATAGCAGAATTGGCGACTCCACTTGGGACTATATATTAGTTCCCGGTTCACCTGGAAGTTCCTAGTTTCCTCCTCCTTCTAGACCTTCCTATACTTCTGCATTCTTTTTCTTGCCCATCAAGACCTTGCAACATTCTTCCTTCATATATTTAGCCCTAGATCTGATACCAAAAGCCCTGTTTTGAATTATTTTCCCACACTAACGCATGTTAGCAGTGTAAACAAAGCTTTATAAAGCTTTTAGTCTGCACAAACAGTGCGTTAGTAAATCCTGTAACTCTCTATGGCCTCTAGCATAGAGCGTTAGTCACCCAAAATTTGACATGCAGTTGTGTTTATAACCTCAAAGGGAAGGGAAACCTGCTCATGGATTGATAAAGGACCTGCAATTGTATTTTGTTAGCAAGATATGTGTCCTGAAAGAATTTTTTTTTTAGGCAATAGTTTTTTTCTTTCTTAAAAGTTTTTATAAAGGAAAAATCAAATTTTTTTATTCATTATTATGCTTAGCTGGTTAAAATCTGCTTTAATTGGTTTCAAATAGTTGTTAGAAAGCATTGAAAAATTTCTATCAGTTATGCTAGTGTTATAATGACTAGGATGCATGGAACAAATATGGATGTATGAATGACTCTCCCTTGTAGAACACAACTTATTTCATCAAATTGAATATTTTCAAGCATTGTCTTTTGCATGATTTTGAGTCATAGTCCTACCAAATATCATATGTCAACACCCCTACCAAAGAAACTAAAAAAGTACACATAAAATCTACCTAAAACCAATCAGTAACTCTTTCTAGAGCAAACAAACATTAATTCAGGCTAGGATCTTAGCATAGGCAGTGTGCATAAACTGCCCAAGATCAGAAACCAAAACTAGTGTCATTAAAAGAGAGAAAATTCCTTCTGCACTCATACTACCAGGACCGCTCCAGTAAAACGGAGCTAAATACGAGACAACATCGGACTGTAAGTGAAGGTAGCCCACCTTCGCTTACAACTCCTTTGAATATTTTGTGTATTGGGGATGCCTTCAGGGATTTTGGAGCTGAGTCGGGGACTAAGGTATCCTGCCCACAGAGTGTACTATCTACGACTATGTCCCCCCCAGTAGTGTTTGTGATATGAAGTATCGTTAGTGGCCATACTTTTAGGGACTTACACAAGGTGACTGGGGTGGGCTACCCTGGTACCTAACAAAGATGGACCTACTCTGTCTTCAATTTTTGGGAGGGTGCTCACCTTCATGAGAGTACTTGACCCCTCAATCTAAGGTTTGAGTGAAGCTTTACAGTAACTATAACTATACATTTGGCCAACCCTCTCTATTATTCATTGTGATACTGGGTCTCATCTCCAGTGATCAGTGCTTATCAGACAGGGTCATTTCCCTCTCTCTGCTGATTGATTCACTTAGTGTATTTTTTATTTTTTAGGTGCCAGAGTGTTATCATTCAGACTTTAATAAACATCACAATAAAATTTACTGATAAAAATTATCGGTCACCATGGCTACATCTGGCCCTTGTCATCAATCTAGATGATTGTTAGGACTTCCTCTACTCATTATGGAAGATCTGCTGAGCTCTAGTGAACTGGATTCCCCCTCTTTGGGAAATTAGTCTCTAAGATATCAGAATCAGTTTGGAAAATCGATGATTCAAGATTACAGGAGGATTTCTTTACTGCAGGATTTCTTCCTCCCTATAACCCTCCGATCATGAATCCACTGGACCCACTCTTGGTTCATGTTGCACCTGTACCTCCTTTATCTTCAGTTGGAACACTTCCACCCATCCCGTTGATGACTAACAGGTCATGGAACTTTTTGGACACTTTTGGTCCCCTACCACTTCCCCAGCCGACAGTCACTACCACACCTTTGATGGAGAACCCTGCTATCCTATTTGTCCTAGGTACAAACCCTAACATGACACCCTCCATCAGTGGAACCTAGTTTATTCGTGGTTCCACCCCTTTAGTGTCAAACTCTATACCTTTGACAAGTGCTACATATAGCGCTCCTTATAACGCTCAATATAGCACAGTTAGCGAGGGTCCCTTCAACCAACATTATGGTTGGCATCCATTGTATAGTTCTAATCCCCAGATTCAAATATCAGGGGGCACTCCCAATATGCATATACCGGCCGGGAACGTAACAATTCCCCCTTCGTTTTTAGGCATGCATGGTCAGTCACTGATTGACATGAACACCCCTTATGCCAGTCAAGGGCATATGGTTAGTTCTATGTCAGGCAGGAATACTCAAGGACATCCCAACCAATCCATGGGGGCACCCTACTCACAACCTCAAATGAGTCAAGGGGGCACTGCTTATCCTGGGGGCAATTCTATACCCCAGCATCACAATCCCCATGGAAATCCACATTACAATTTCATACCCCAAGGAAACTACTATACCACGCAACCTATATATAATATTGGGAATCAAACGATGTGAGGACTGCAAGGATCCTCAAGTCATATATCATTGCCTTGGTCCGATTAGGGAGCATCACACATTCTGCCTTTCTTGGCAACATTGTTTATCCCTGACTTGTACAAACTTACAAATGACCCCATCTATCATAACTTACTCTGGCCGCCAATCCCGCATAAAATACCAATAGATATCCCTAAGTTCTAAGGGAAACAAGGGGAGGATCCGGGTACCCATATCACCACCTATCATCTTTAGTGTGTTTCTAACTCCATGGTGGATGATAGTATCTGGTTACGTCTTTTTCCCCGCACCCTTACTGGCAACGCAACCAAGTGGTACATCGAGTTACCACGCGCATCAGTCAATACCTTTGATGCTCTAGCGATGGAATTCTTAAAGCACTTCTAGCTACCCATCTGCTATGAGAGTGGGACGAAACTCCTCACTTCATTACATTAGGATACCACTGCCCACATCTCTGATCATATACATGAAGGGAGACATAGGTGGAGGTTAGTTAAAGCTCCCCTCCCAAACTATATCTTAGCAGACTAGTTTTGTAAGTCTCTACTCCCCCAAATCGCTAAGGATGTCGCCTTAGGTGGTGCGGTCACAAAATACCAATCCATACATTGTGCCCAACACTTATATCTGATATATTCTCAGTCTAGCACTCTTTACGAAATAATCCCCAATGCCCCTCGCAACTCTAATGCTCTCACTACTCAACAACCCAGAGCGCATGCCGATGGGATTATCGATGCAACCTCCAGGGCGGCTATAAAACAACTCAGTGTTCACATTGCCCAGATGTCACTGGACCCCTCTACCAAATTGAGTACTCTTCCTACCACCGTGATAAACTTTGTGCAGTCTACACAAAAACCCGGTGGTAAGAACAAGAATAATAAGAAAAAGGCCGCTCCTTCTGAGGAGAAGTCAACAAAACAGAAAAACCCAAAGCAGAAGGTTGTTGCGCCTCCTAACGATGGAAAGGATAAACCAACCTGATTCCCTTGCAAAATCTTTATGCAATACCACATGACATATCTGTGTCTGCGTCTTTAGGAATGCACGGATTTCATTACTAAAAAGGACACCAGAAGGACCCTTGTTGTCCTGAATAATCCTTTCCCCACTTAGCAGCAGCAACACCTTATTGCAAACCAACCCCAGCCCTCGAAAGGGGGCAATGGTGGTTCACAACATCCTTCAGCTGGTGAAGGACCCTCTACCATTTATACCTTTGAAATGGTAGATCTACAAACCAGAGCCAAATCTTATGGAGCTCCTGTCGCTCATGCAGAGGAACATTCCTCAAGTCAAAACCCACCACCACCTAATGATTTGCATATCAAAAGGCCAATTGCTGACCTTGTGATTTTCCCCCCTAAAGGGGCACTTTGACAGACAATGCATAATACATATAAACGTGTCGCCCAAAACTATAGCATTGTACAAGACTTGGCACAAGCGCCGTCGACTATGTCGGCGCTCGAAGTATTACAAGCATGTCTAGCACAAAGGAAATATTTGCTTTTGGCTATTGGTGGTATCAACCCACAATATTCCATGCTTGCAATTTTCGACATGGAAAATTGTAAAACTCCTCTTTCCCATCAGCTTGCAATTCAAGTGAAAATCTTTTCGAAAGGTAAAGGTATACATAGAACTGTCATCGACGAAGGTGCTTCTACCTACGTCATGTTGGCTTCACGTTGGCCTGCTTTGGGTTCTCCAACCCTATCCTCACTGTTGTACAGGTAAATCCCCTCTACGGACAGAGGCGATCCCACTAGCCTAAATGGGGTCTAGCAACAATCAAACAATGCTAACACGCAGGTTCCTAATTGCAAAGTAAAGGCCAATGATGAGAGCCTACCTCGAATCCAACGCTAGTATTCGTAGAAGAATTGTCGCTTCCATTCTTTCACTTCAGCTGGTCACAATCCTCACGATCCTCGTGAACAAACACCTGCACATGCAAAGAACAAGACAAATACAAGCATAAAATCCAAGAAATGCAACTATGTATCAGTCAGAAAGGATACAACTCAAACATCATTATAAAGACACATGAGTGGAACCATAATGATAGTCGTCTATTATTATTAATAAACAAAAGAGAATACAACCAAGTTCTGACGTCAAACCCTCCTTTGGCTGGGTGATCAGCAACACATGCCTTGCAAAGCTCGTAAGGGATGGGGAACAAGCCTCTCTCTCCTTGATTACTTGGACATGGATCTCCTCCTTAAAGATATAGCCTCATGGGGGTGAACAAGGCCTCTTGTAACATGAGCTTAGCAATTCTCAGACTTTGGGACTTAGATTTTGGAGCTTGAAGAGTAGAATCACTAACTAGCTTGTCAAAGGCAAAAGTAAAAGCTTATATAGAGAGAGGAGAAGGAGATAAGATCATCCACAAGATTCATGGGATTGTCCTTATCATTAGGAAGCTTCCATGGGAGGTGGAGAACTACTTCCCTCCTTGGGAGATTCGAAGCCCAACTGAACTAACTCAAACTGGAATCAGTTCATGGATAGGTTAGAAAGAACCTTCGGAAGTTTGTTTGTTAAAAAATTTACCCAAGTTGGTTAGCACTAGTGCAACTCTGACACAGAGCGCCAGCTGGCGCACCCTATTTAGAGGATTTTCCCCATTGGTACGAGTGATACATTGTGGAACAACGCCCATGGAAAAAGGGCTATATTTATGGGTATTTTGCAGAAGGTGTCTTCAGGGCATATGAAGTACATAATCAAGGGGATACAATGCAGGTGTTTTCGAGTTATGTCACTTCTCATAGGTCCCAGAATAGGTCCTCCAATGTACGGGAGAAGGGGTAAGAGGGACGGTGACAAAATACTGTGTAACGCACTCCATAAAATGGACCTGGAGCACACCACTACCCAATGAACTGATCTATCGACACTATGTTCTGGAGAATAATGATATCAAGAGGCAAATTCAGGAACTACTTTAGAAAGGGCACATTAGGCCAATCTCATCACCCTATGGGAGCCTGATTGTACTGGTATAGAAGAAGGATGGGACCTGGAGGCTCTGTATTAACTATCAGGTGTTCAACAAGATCACTGTCTAGAATAGGTACCCAATACCATGGATTGATGACCTTTCTAAGCAACTCAAGGGAGCCAAATATTTCAGCAAGATTGACTTGAAGTTAGGTTATCACCAGGGGTCTATTGAACCCTCTTATGTGTGGAAGATTGCCTTCAAATACAAGGAGGGCCTTTTCAAATGGTTAGTCATGTCGTTCGGATTGATGAATGCCCTTGCAATCTTCATGAGATTGATGGACGACATCTTGCGGCCGTTCACCAATGCATTCATGGTGGTGTGTTTATATGAAATCTTGATCTTGAGCCATAGCTGGGAAGGGCACCTCCACCATATTTGATAGGTCCTTCAAACCCATTGACAAGGCAATATGTGTGCTAACTTGGAGAAATGCACCTTTGGCTTGACCTAGGCTCAATATTTGGGGTGCATCATTGATGAGAAGGGTGTGCATGTGGACCCATCCAAGATACAAGTCATTCGGGATTGGTTAGCCCCAACCACTCTAACAGAGCTCCACAACTTTTTTGGTCTTGATAATTTCTACAATAGGTTCATGTTGGGGTTCTCTCATATCACTTGTTCTTTAAGTCAACTCACCAAGGGCGGAGTTAAGGAAACGTTCTTTTGGTCAGAAACCCAATAATGAGTGTACTTCGAGTTGAAGAATCACCTTTGTTTTACACGAGAGCTCATGTTACCAGACCTAGAAAAACCATTTGAGATTGAGACAGATGTCTCTGACTATGCCATTGGTGTAGTTCTTAGTCAACATGGGCATCTAGTGGCTTACCACAGTGAGACACTTTTAGACACAGTCCAAAAGTACCCCACTTATGAAAAATAAATGTATTCCATTGTACATGCATGTCATTAATGGAATCATTACATTCTAAGGAAGGAAACAATCATCCACATAGACCACCAGCCTCTATAATTTATACAGACACAACGGAAGTTGCGGAATGATCACCATCATAAATGGTCCACCTATCTACAATAGTTCCATTTGAACATTATGTATAAGAAGGGTAGCACCAATAATGTCGTTGATTGCCTCAGCTGACCGCCGTTCATGGTGCTAATCACTGTGCTTGACTCCTATGGGGACGAGACATTAGGGTGGCCACATATTTACAAGAGTAATCCAAACAATTTGGTAGCATATACTAGACGCTCCGAGAAGGGAAGAAAGTTCCAAATTTTCACCTTCATGATGCACTGTTATGCCACTTGGGACACATATGTGTTCCTTCAAGTGAGCATGCCAAGGTGATTTGGGAGGCACACTACAGTTAGGTCTTTGGACATTTCGGAGTAGAGAAAATATTGGCGGTATTCCAGAAGTATTTTTTTGGCCGAAACATCATTAGGATGATGGGAACTACATTAGATGTTAGACCACCTGTGCCATTACCAAACAAACCATTAAAAAGCAAGGCCTATATACTCCTCTACCTACTCCTAGTTGGACTTGGGAATCTATCTCCATGGATTATATGTCAGGCATTCCTTCTATTAAGCATGGCAACGATTGCATTTTTTTTCTCGTCAAAAAATTCTCTAAGATGGCCATCATGGTGGACTACAAGAAGAGTATCACAGCAGAGGCCACTACTAAGCTCTTCTTTGAGCGAGTGTGGGTACACTTTGGGATCCCACAGTCCATTATCTTAGATTGGGACAACAAATTCCTGAGCAAATTTTGCTAAAGTCTCTGGTCGATGCTAAACACAAAACTCATTAAGCACATGGCTTCCCATCCCCAAATTGATGGCCAAACAAAGGTTGTCAACAAGGTGATTGTACACATTATGCGCATGTACAACTCGAAGCATCCATGCACTTGGGATGAAAGTATCCACTATGTCAAACACATCTAGAACAAAATTCTCCACAACTCAATAGGTCACAACCCCTTTTAGGTAGGGCTGGGATTTCAACCATTATGGCCCATTTATGTGGCCATACCATTTGCAGCCACTCAGGTAGATTTGGCTCACGTGAAGTCTAATGTTAAAAGGGCTAACAACTTCATTGAGCACATTCAACACATCTACCAATAAGTCCATTACATATTTTCCATGTCCAATGCTAAGTAAAATCAGTGCCATGATCAACATCGAGTACCGCACAAGTTCCAGGTGGGCGACAAAGTTTGGTTTCATTTGCAAAAAGAGAACCTTTCTCAACCCCACTGCAAGCTTCACGCGCTCTGATATGAGCCATACATCATCACCAAGGCCATCGATGTCAATGCATTTGTCCCCAACATCCCACTGTTCCTTGGTCTACACCTAGTGTTCAACGTAGATCGCCTTCGACCATACTTCCCACTATTGTTGGACACATCTGACATTACAGAACAACTGACACCAACATAGCTCAACCCAAACTGCACATAACATGCCACAATTGATTAGGTCATGGACACACATATCAATAACACTTGGAATAGAGGATATATCTATATCAAGTTGTCAAAGTAGGCCAACTCCGTCACCAAGGCAAGTGATTCACCAAGGACTAGGTTCAATAGAAATTTCCTCACCTCATGGAGGCTCTGCATGCAATCGGGACCATTGCTTCCTAATGGGGGAGGAATGATCCAGGTGGATATTGGGTGGCCACTTGCCTATTCCACCTAGATCCCCCAGTTAGTTTCATCTGTTTCATTAATTGAGCACAATTACTATTTTTGGTTGTTTTTTCGGGTCCTAAACTTTTGGAGCCATTTTGAGGCCCAAAATGACGTTTTTATGGAAACATTATTCCAGTGATCACTATAGAAATTCCATGGTCATTTGTAGTACTTGGAGAGGTCTTTCCAACGAGGTATCATATGCATCAAGTGAAGATAATATAACTAAGTTACGACTCCAAGAAGTTGGTTGCCCAACTAACCCCAACGAGGCCCATAAAATTTTGGTGTTACATCTCCTTGGGTTAGGGTTTTGGTTGTTTAGGGTTTTCCCTTATTGTTCAATAATAAAAATGCCCTTGAGCCTCATTGTAACTCAGTTCAAAGGAATGTAGCCGCCACATCTCTTCTTAGAGATAAACTACCATCACCCAAGATATCTTATTTCCATTTTATTTGTAAGCATGGTTCTATATTTTTCTATTAATGAAATGACGTGTTTTCTACTTCATATCCATGTTTATGATTATATTTGTGAGTTTTTATGTTCCTGTTTAAGTTTGGATCATGAATTAGTAGCCCTAGGTGAACGTTTTCAACCGCTTCAAAACACTTGGTATAGTATTGAACATAACTTTAACCCAGTTTTGGAGGTCTATCCTATTAGAATGATGATATTATCTTGATTGGCCTCACTTATAGTCATTTTGGCCTTTAATATATCTGTAAACAGTTCCTTCTTTTTTCATTTTTGGAGTAATGCAAAGCTCTTCTAGTGATCTTCTAGTTGCTTATATTATTGTCCTTAACCCTAATACCATGTGGAGAAATTGTTTAGGGAAAGATTTTATTTTTACTTTTCCATTATTGTTAGTTATCTGTTATATTATGTTATTTTTCTTATATTTTTAGTGTTAAATAAATTCCAAAATATTGAATATGACAACGATAAAAAAAATGAACACAAGATATAGGATTCAAGACAGGGAAAAACCCCTCTAAGGAGGAAAGCCTAGAATGAACTTCTCTTCTTATAGAATCAATTCAAAGGAGACTTCCAAGATCAAAACCTAGATGAAGCCCATCACTAAGAACCAAATCAACTAGCCAATATTTCATCTTCAATGAAAGACTAAGTCTCCGAGGGCAGCGATACAAGGTCTCTTCGAGATGAGGGCTCTTCTAGAATTTCTTGCTCACCAAGGAAACCTAAAAAATCTCCCGCAATTTCAGATTCAAGGAAATCCTAAGGTTAGGTGTGAACCATAGAATACAAATTATAGACTTCTGAACTCTTCTTAGGATTCTTTCTTCCTTCGCTAGCCTTCTCTTTACTTTTCTAGGACTTTCACACTCCTCTCCAACTAAAGATTGAAATCAAGGATATGTACTTGATGTGTCTCTCAATAGGTCAAAGATATATCTTTAAATAGACTTTCTAAGGCACTCCATTAGCCCTACCTAGGTTGACTTTTCCTTGGATGGCCAACTTGGCCTTGGGATCCTTCTAGAAATTTCTAATTTCAAAATATTATTTCTTTCCTTGATACAAATACCTAAAAGGGTCTTTTACAATATGAGAAGGAATCTCGACTCATTAAAAACCCTAGGATCATTCAATGGATTCTTTACCTAATGATAAATTGATTGGAGCATGAAATCCATGCTCTACAGAAATTATTTTCTTTCTTCTTTTGATAGATGCATAAGAATTACATCATGGCATGAGTGAAATGACAATTATGAAGACCATACCTAGTTTCATTCTTCATCATATTGAAGTATGTGCGTATTTTTTTCTGATGGAAGATTAAATGCTATAAAATTATGTTGAATTCTCAGTTTATCGAGTGAATTCATTGGTTAGGATGAATAGGTTCTCAAGTTCTCACTTTTTTAAATATTACTTGAATATTTGTAATTAAGAGAACTTCCTTGTAAGTCGCTTGAACTATTCTAATGTTCTTATGGTTTTGTCGAGACATATGTCAACATCCCTTATGACACTCACTAAAAATTTCTCTCATCTAGTGGAGTGTTGTAGGACATTCAACCAAATAGGTATTTTTTAAGATTTGTCTTCATTTAGTGATAGAAGTTGAGGTAGGATAGAAGAAATTGACCAAACATTTGGTGTGTTGTCTAAGAGGTGAAGGTCAATGAGTGGTGAAAAGTTTAGAAGAAACTTCCATTAAGGAATATATTTTTTTCTCGCAAAAGCGGGGTCATGTTATTATGATAATGAGAGCATAGATGACATCAAGGTTCCCTTTGTCATGCTTTTAACCTGCAAGATGATACCAGAATACCAAATATATGAAGAAATATAACCAGAACATAGAACAATGAGAAATAATAGCAAGTATTTTATTATTCAGAAAGAAATGTTCACTTGCCTCTTCGAGGGGGCAACACCTAATAGAGCTGAGCTCAATTACAAAATAAGACACAATCCTTGAGGGGAGTCTCTATCATTTATATATGATTCATAAATGTAATACCATGGGGCAATACCATGGTTCTTATTAATAACATTTATCTAATACCATGGCCCATTTGCAACTAACTGTGGTCCCTTCACTAAATGCGGGTTAACCACTTATAATTGTTAATCTGGGCTTTATTGAATCTTTACTTAACTATAACTATGACTCGATCCTATTACATAAATAAGGGTATTAGGGTTGGACCCTAACATGCCCTCCCCCATAAGAATAGCCTTGTCCTCAAGGCTGAAGCTGTGGAAACTACAGAAGGATAGTGGCTGGTTCCCAGGTTGCATCTTCCAGAGAGGTGTCTTTCAACTTGATGAGGACTTCCTTGATCGTGCGGCCACGTAGGTGTCATTCTCGTGTGTCAAGAACTTGTTCAGGTTGGAGCCAAAATGACCCTTCTTCATCCACTTTAGGTAAATTGGTTTGAATTCTGTAATGGTTCCCAATCACTTTCTTGAGGCATGAGTCATGGAATACTGGATGGATTTTTGTAGTGGGTGGAAAAGTTAGCTTGTAGGTGTCTTCTCCAATGCGCTAAAGTGCTTGATATGGTCCATAGAATTTTGGAGATAATTTCTGACAACCCTTGTCTTTGAGTGATGTTTTCTTATATGGTTGCAGCCTAAAAAATACCTAATCCCCTTCTTGAAATTGTTGTTTTGAGTGATGTTGATCTGCCTATTGCTTCATGCGGTTTTGGGCTTTATGAAGATTCTCTCTAAGGTGGGCCAACATGGTTATGTGGTTTTGTAGGAATAGATCCACTGCTTGTACCTTCGAGCATCCCTTGATATAAGAAGTAGGGGAAGGAGGGAGTTTACCATAAACTGCTTCATATGGAGTCATTTTGGTGGTGGCATGATAGTTGGTGTTATACCACCATTCGGCTAGAGGTAACCACTGTACCCAGAGATGTTGCTTTTCTGAAGTGAAACACCTAAGGTAGGTCTCCAGACATTTGTTGAATGCTTCAGTTTGACCATCAGTTTGTGGATGATAGGAAGTACTAAGTTGTAGTTGGGTACCTTGTAGCCGGAAGAGTTCCTACCAAAAGTTACTAGTGAAGATTGGGTCACGATCAGACACAATGAAAGTGGGCATGCCATGCAATTTGAAGATCTGATCCATGAAAGATTGAGTGACCAAAGTCGGTGTAAAAGGGTGGGGTAGGGTGCAAAAATGAGCATACATAGAAAGTCTGTCCACAACCACCATGATGACTCACTTGTTTCCTGACTTTGGAAGACTCGTAATGAAATCCATAGAAACCTCTGTCCTGATTGAGACTAGGATGAGCAATGGCTGTAATGTGCCTAGGGATTTGACTGTTTCTCCTTTGTGGTGTTGACTTTTGTCGCATTCAGCTACAAAAGTAAGAATGTCCTTTTTCATGCCTATCCAAAAAAAGGGTCTTCGAGTGCGAGGATATGTCTTCTGAAAGCCTAAATGTCTTGCAATGGGAGATGAGTGCAACTCCACCAAAATGCGGCTTTTGAGGGTAGATGTTGGTGACATTATGACTCTGTCCTTGTAGCAAAGAATCTCATCCTGCCATGAGTAGCCCGCTATGGAATTTGGATCCGTCTGTAATTGATTAATGAGTTGGGAGAGCTAGGGATGTGAAAACCATTCCTTGTGAGCCTCTTCAATCCATTTTGTAATGGGAAGGGAAATTGCGAGCAGGGTACTTTCCTCCTCAAATTGGCAGGATAATGCATCTGCTACAATATTTTCGCACCCTTTCTTGTAAATTATCTCATAATCATATCCCAGCATTTTGGCGAGCCATTTATTTTGTTGTGGTGAGGATAGGCATTGCTCCAAAAAATATTTAAGGCTTTGATGGTCTGTGCGGATTCAGAAACGTCGCCCCAATAAGTATGGTCGCTAGGTATCTACTACATGTAAGATGGCCATCATTTATTTCTCATAGGTAGCTTGTCCCAAATTTTTCCCACTTAGTTGTTGGCTCGTGAAGGCCAAGGTTTGACCTTCCTGGATTAAGACCGCCCCAATACCTATACCAGAAGCATCACATTCAATCACAAAAGATTTGGTGAAGTCAGGTAGTGCTAATATTGGAGTGGAACACATGGCATGTTTGAGAGCTATAAAGGCCTGTTGTACTTCATCATTCTAGAGGAATGAATTTTTCTTAAGGACTTGAGTGAGGGGCCTATCAATGCAACCATAATTGCAGACAAATTTGCAATAGTAGCCTATGAGACCCAAAAATCTTCTCAAGCTCTTTAAGGTCTTTGGTTGAGGCCAATCCTACATTGCTTGGATCTTTTTGGGGTCTAGCCTGACACCTTCACGCCCCATAATGTGGCCCAAATACTCAACTTCTTCCATGCCAAAAGAGCACTTGGACATCTTGACAAATAATTTATGCTTATGGAGTAGTTGGAAGAGTAGATCTACATGCCGAAGATGTGTGGCCCAGGTGTGACTATAGATGAGGATGTCATCAAAGAAAATGAGGACAAATTTTCTGAGTTATGGTTTGAGTAGGTGGTTCATAAGGCTCTAAAAAGTGGATGGGGAATTACAAAGACCAAATGGCATGACCAAGAACTCATAATGGCCTTCATGATTTCGGAAAGTAGTCTTTGGAATGTCTACTTCTTTCATGCGAATTTGGTGGTAGCCTAAGCGAAGGTCGAGCTTAGTAAAGAATTGAGCCCCATTTAGTTCATCCAACAAATCATTGACATCTGGGATGGGAAATTTATCTTTGAATGTCAACTTATTGAGGGCCCTGAAGTCTAGACACATATTCCATTCCCCATCTTTCTTGAGCACCATGACCACCGACGATGAATAAGGACTAATGTTGGGACGAAAGATGCCTGCTTCCAAGAGTTGCTTCATTATTTTTTCAATTTCATTCTTTTGGGAAAACATATATCCATATGGGTGCACATTTGGTGGTTGGGCCTCTGTGACCAAAGTAATGCTACGATCATGTTCCCCTCTCAAGGGTGGAAGCTCCTGAGGCTTGTCAAAGACTGGCAGATGGTTGTTTAAGACCTGTTGCATCTCAAGATGAATATGAAGAGAATTGGGTTTGAAGGCCTCGATGGCATTAAATTGGGCTATAACTCCATGGTGGCCCTTTTTTAATAATTTTTCCATCCGATGTGAGCTGATGATAGAGGGAGCTCTTGCCTGGAGTCTGCGGAGGGTATGTGTGTGGTTGTTCTCTTAAAGCTCATATATAACTCCTGGAAATCCATTGTGATTGGGCCAAGTGTGCAAAGCCATTCAGCACCTTGGACAATGTCGTACCCTCCCATGTGTATGGCAAACATGTGGGTCTTTAACTGATAATCCCCCATTTGAAGTTTGACATTTTCATAGTAGCATTCAGATTTCATTCTCCCCCCATCAGATATTTGGACCTGGAAGTTAGAAACTACTCGAACAAAACAATGCACTGCTTCTGTGACTCTTTAATGGATAAAATTATATGTACTGCCACTATCAATCAAGACTACTATTGGGCAATGCTAATAAAACCTCTAATTTTGAGAGTTTGGGGAGAAGAAATCCCCCCCAAACCATGCAACGAGATAACTCGTTCTTCAGGTACATTGTCCTGTTAGTTGTACTCTTCTTCCTCCTACGGTTCCTCTGATGAATTGTGATCAGTAGCATCAATTTCAAAGAATTTGGGCTCCTTGTATTTATGCTTGGGGGAGTATTTCTCATCACAGTAGTAACATAATCCTTGCTTTCTTCTTTCCACCATTTCTGTTGGTGATACATTTTGAACCTTGAGTGTTCAGGTAGTGCTTTGATCTTGTGTGGGGTGACCCTTGGTGATGAAATTTGGGTGATTGGACTGGGCCACTAACGGACATTCTACTTCAAGAGCTATCTTGCAAACATGCAGCCATGAGCTAGGGTGGTGCAGTCAGACATGGGCTTGTATGGCTTGTTTGAGACCATTGACAAAACATTCCACATAGAGATCATTGTGTAGACCTCTAGTGTGGAAAGCTACTGCTCCAAAGGCTGTAATATATTCATTCACTATTCCTATCTGTTGAAGCTTAGTGAGACAACCAAAAAAATTAGAGTCATGGTCAAAGTGATCCGTAAGAGCTTTTTTGAATGTCTGCAAAGTCAAGGGCCTTCCATAGCAACATTGATGCCATTGCCACCATTGCTATCTTTCATTGTCCAAGTACACGATACCCACACTAAGCTAAGTTGCATCATCCAGGATGTAATTCAGTGTGAAATATTGCTCGATTTGTGCTATCCTTGTGGCTGGATGAGAGCCATCAAATTTATACATGTCTAGCTTGGGTGGTCGTGGATGGGATTGTTGGTGGGTGCCAAAGAGGTAAAGAGACTGGCTAGACTTGCCCTCAATGTTTTCATTGCCAATATATGCCTTCACGTGTTCCCCTGCCTTGCCCTTAGAGAGTGTTTCATTTAAGTTCTTCAGTTGCAAGATGACATCGTTCAATTGTGATTCAAGTTTGTCAATCCTCTCATTGGCCATAGCTTGAGCTCTAGTTTGTACCATGCACCGACCCTATGTACTTAAAATTTGGTACCAACCGAAATTTTTTGGCACTAACAATTGAAGGGTACCGCCTTGCTCAGTCCGTCGACCTGATTTTTATGGGATAAGCCACCAATAAGTGCCTAGATATAGTAATCCACACAATTAATTAGATCTGGATCTAGATGGCAGATATGATGGATCTAAGAGATCTGAATGTCTGATTTGATAGATCTAAACGATAGAAGTGATTGTCGTTGTGGATCTGATGGATCTGATAGATCTGAACAGTGAAACTAATTATTGCTGCTGTGATGAAAACCACACCTACAAGATCTAATCTGGAAAAGATTATGCATGATCCCGAGATAGAGAAGGGAACTATGGTCTCCAGGAGTGTCAGGTGCTATAGATCACAATATACATAAGGGTGTGACAGTAGTACTTGACCCAATTTTTTAGGGCACTAACCAAGGAGGATCAACCATACCCTTAGCCGTACAACCCGACTACCCTATCATACGCATGATTAATCTCTCCTAGTGCTGTTCTCAGTGTATTGTAGCAGCAAGACGACTGATGGTTTATCTATGGCGAGGTTTCAAGGGAGCTAGAGAGCTTCCGATATACCCAAAGAGTACTTGAAAGACATTCTATGTGCAGTTCTGTCTAATGTGCTACTACTCGAAGGGGTACCCATAGGGGTTACAAGGGAATCCAACAAGCGTGACCACCTCTTGTATTTCTTGCGTGCATGCCTCCCCAAATCTGCAGGTTTATGTGCTCAACAACAGATTCCATGGTTTAAAGACGCTGGAACATGTCTCTAGCAAATTTTTTTTTGCTAAAAATTGGAGATCCCATCGGCCTTGGAAAGCGCTCTGATACCATTTTTATGCTATTAACTTGCAAGATGATACCAGAATACCAAATATGCGAAGAAACATACCCAGAAAATAGAACAATGAGAAATAACAACAAGTATTTATTATTCAAAAAGCAATGTTCACTTGCCTCTTCGAGGGGGCAACCTTCAATAGAGCTAAGCTCAATTAAAAAATAAGACACGATGCTCCTCGAGGGCAGTCTCTATCCTTTATATAGGATTCATACATGCAATACCATGGGGCAATACCATGGTTCTTATTAATACCATCTATCTAATACCATGGCCCATTTGCAACTAGTCATGGTCCCTTCATTAAATGCAGGTTAACCACTTACAATTATTAATATGGGTTTTATTGTCTCTTTACTTAACTATAACTATGACTCAATCCTATTACATAAATAAGGGGGTTAGGGTTGGACCCTAACACCCTTTAGGTGAAAACATATAGTTAAAATATGGGTACCCAAGGATCTTCCTAAAAAAAACACCTATATTTCTGTAAACGAAAGGATATACGACATTTCCCCATCATCATTACACAATTTAGGGATATTTTCCATGGATGACGTAAAGGTATGGTACGATGAATTAACCAAAGTTATGGAGTATGTCAGACCCTTTTATATATAAATTGATTGGGTACAACTAATACAATATAGTATAAGTATGTGAAGATATGGAATGGCCGAAAATTATATACAACTAAAAGATAAGGATCAAAATAAAGGTGCAACTATGTATATTGATGGAAGCTCAAAAGCATTAGGGAGTATTGCAAGGTTTATAAATAGTACACAACTGTGACGAAAAAAGAGCAACCCAATTTCATATTCGAGGGGCATGAAGGAAATCGTGTATTCGTATGTGCCGTAAAATAAATAGCTACAAGGGAAGAGTTGCTCATTGATTGCAATTTGAACCAAATAGATACAAGAATTGCTATTATGGGGGTGGTATCTCTTCTATTTTACCCAACTGATAAGCAATGGCTATTATATGTTATGATTGTCAATTACCTCAATATATTGTCATGCATCTTGTAAGTTAAGGAAACTTTTTAATCTTACATGGTTATGATATTTTGGTAGATTGATCAAGGTCAAAGGGCATTGACCTCACAGTAGGTAAAGATCAATATAATTAGAGATTGTTAGAGATATTCTATCATTTTTTTAGATATTATTGGCCATGTAGTTAAGTATGGTCGTTGTTAAGGTTCTTGGAAATAGATTACTAAATTAAAATTTGTTGCACTCTTAAAAAGAAATACATGTTGTCAAGAAATAAAATATTTATGAACAATGGTAGAAGGACTAATGAACATCTAATGACTAGAATCCATGCAATTCAAGTGTAATTTATAGGCTCCTAAGCACTGGTTTCTAAATCTAACTGCCTCTTCCCAAAATCACTAAGAATTTATATATAAAACTTAAAGTTTAAGATTATGTTTATTTTATTCTTCTCAAATTCCTATCCCTACACATGTTTTCTCATGGATATAATCTCAACCCAAAATTGTAAACGATTCCCCCAAACACCTTGTTATAATAGTTAACAATAAAACTCTCATGAGAGAATATATGTGGAACTAGGTGCAATCTAGTATGATCTATACATTGGAGTTGTTGGCAATTTCCAACTTCTAGAGCCTCATATTTTGCAGTGTAGGACTTACAAGGGATAACATACAACATTAGAGGCCTCAAAACCTTGATATGTATAGGGAGACTGGAAACTTAGGTTCCCATGACGTGAATTCAATCTAATTTGTTATCCATTGCATTCTCAAGGTTCTAAGTTCCTCTAGAACAACTCCACTTCCTTATCAGTTTTATAATGATTTGGTTATATTAAAACTAATCAAAAATGTTTCTAGATTCACTTAAATCTTTCTGGAATTTTCCTTATATTTTTCCTTCAAGTCTACCATGTTTTCCTTCCAATTTATCCTATTTTTTAGACCCGATATACTCACACACACACACACACACACACACACATTGATGTGATCTACTTTATAGACATAGTCTATTCCAGTTCTTTCTTTATTTTTGTCATACAAGAAAACAATTTTGTGAACTAGAAACTTATGCCTTTGATATTGTCTTTAAAAATTGATTATGTCACTGATATCATGACTTAGTCTGTAAATTTTTAAGGTAAGTGTCAAAAATGTATGCTTGAAACTCTTAATTGTTTGATACTCACTATAGCTTAAAACTAAATGGCTTCTATGCTTAAATAAGACTTTCACTTCCATTTCCTTACTCATGTTTTTATAGCTAGATAATCCTTGTCCACAAGTGTAACTATTGTGCCAAACATGCCATAACAGTCAACAATTAAACTCTCATGGTAGGATATATGTGTATGTAGGTTCAATCTAGCATGCTTATGTATTATAGTTTCTTGTGACTACCAACTTCTAGAATCATGAATTTTGCAGTGTAGGAGTTACACAAGATCTCATACAATAGTGGAAGCCTTAAAACCTTGAGATGTGCAAGTAGACATAAAACTTAGGTTCCCATGATGTGACTTTCTGCTACTCAAGGTTTTCATCTTTTCTAGAGAACTTCCATTTTATTTCTTCCAATAAGTTTTACAATGCTTTGGCTATATTAAGTTAAGTAATTACGTTTATATTGTCTACCTAGTTTCTAGTTTCTAGGTCCACTTAATTATTGCATCTACCATGTTTTTCTTCTAATTTGTCCCATTTGCTAGACCATATATATATATATATATATATATATATATAATATATATATATATGTATACACACATACACTTTTTAGAGGTAGTCTATGTGGATTTTTTCTTTATTGCCATATGTGAAAATAATGAAATTTTTCTAACTGGAAACTTATACCTATGATGTTGTCCTAACAAATTTATTCTATAAATTATAGCAATACTTGTTCTAAAGGTTTCAAAATTATTTGAAAAACTGATAATTGGGACTAACAAACAAATTGAATCCCAACAAAGTTGAATACTAAACTAGTTTCATGCTTAAATAATACTTTCAACTCCCCGTCACTACTGTTTTTGTAGGGACATTATCTTTTTGAAAAAGTATAAACTATTGTGAATGCCTTTTCATAATAATAAGCAATCAAACTCTCATGGGAAATATTTGTGGACCTAGGTGACATCTAGCATGCTCTATGTATTACAGTTGTTGACAACTGCAAACTCCTAAAATATCATATTTTTGTAGTGTAAGAGTTACAAGGGGCCACATAAAACAACATAATCCTCGAAACCTTGAGATGTACAAGGAGAAAGGAACCTTAGTCTTCCAATTAAGTGACTTAAGTACCATGTGTTTCTTGTTGCATACTCAAGGTGCCCAATTTCTCAAACACTTCCTTTTTCTTTATTCCTATAATTTTTACCATTCTTTGGTTATAATAAATTAATTAAATAAATTTATTTTGTCTCTCCATTTCTAGATTCACTTGATTCTTGTTGATATTTTCCTTGAGTCTATTATGATTTTCCTAAATTGTATCATTGTCAAATGGTAAACCATTTATAATGTCAAGAGACTAAGGGATGGAAGGACATAGTAAATTGTGTTTGAATGTTTCTTTTACTTATTATAATATGTATTTTTAGACCTTGTTTCAAATTTCAATTGGCCTCTTGATTGCCATTTTTGTATTCTTTCTATTCCAACTGTCATTAGATATGGGATAGGCTAATGATCTAGACAACCATGAAATATTTTATGATGATGACCTTGATGTTATGCTCACATAAATTTAGAGAAATATTATTGTATGTTTCTTAGTTATTCATTTCAAAAATGTAGTTGACTTGGTAGATTATTTATTTACTTTATTGTAAGGTCCTTATGGCATAACCCAATGAGCTATCAAATTTTTTTCTTGTACAAGAAAAAAGTTGTAGTTTATGTTTTTTTAATTTCAAGTTCATCAAGAATAAAATTTATATATTGTTTCAAAAACAAAATAGTTGGTCTAATGAAGTATCTACATGGGAGAAACAAAATGAGAATGATCTAGCCTGCCCCAAATTGTAAGTCTTAAATTCAAAAATTCTACCATCCTCTTTGGACTCCAATATATGAAATGATTTTTTTAATCAAATTTGTTAACATTTAACCAACATAAGGCTCCTGACGAATTTCGTGAACCATTTTTTATCGCTGTCAATTTTTTTCTGTAAAAATGAAGTTAAAAGTTAAAAAAAAAAAGTGATTATGTTAAACTTTTGTAAGTTCATGTGTAGTTCATATACAACCATCCTCATAGTTATGTCTGTTAAAACACAAAACTAGAACCTAAGTCATGATTTAGAGCTGATATTTATTATCACTTATGCCTAGTTTTCTGTAATAAAGGAAATGCCAATTTTCCTTTTGAGTGAATGATTAAGAGTTGTAATCTAAGAAAATCATTAGTCATTCGTGTTCCATTGAATATCATTATGTATTCTTTGAAGGTATTAGTTCTATCTCTTGGCACACTGAGTTAATTACATCAGATATCTAGAATGACATTTTTTGTTGCAAACTGTTGTATTTTTAAGACAACAAATGGTATAGTGACTATTCATTCTGATTTCAAATATATCCCTCCAACTACTAATATGCATAAAATTTTGATTATGAATTGGAAAATGTTAGGGGTCAAACATAATTGCATAAAGAGCTGGAACTTGTGATAGGAACCTATCACCTTTGATGATTTTGGCATTTGATAGAACATATATTTTTCAAGGGTACTTGTTGTTTTGTCGTATACATAGTGGGGTTATTGTGGGGTACAGAGGGAGGTAAGCAAGGGAATAATGTAATGATTGGATGGGTGATAGTTAATAAATAAAGTGGTTAACCTGTATAATGTAAGGGACCACAAGTAGTTAGAAATAATGTGATAAGCCCATTGTATTAGATGTATGGTATTGAGAGACTCATGACAATTACCCATGCTATTGTATGTATCAAGCCTACATAGAGGCTAGAATCTCTTCATTGAGGATGTGAAGTATTGCTTTGTATTGACAAGTGATGGCTTCTGGAGTGATCTCCTTCCTTAAGGAGTAATTGTATGGTGTTATCCTACCTCAAGGGTTTGATATTAAATAAGAATCATTTTCATTTTATAGTCTTGGATATATCTTGATATTTCTTGGTCATTTTTTTCCATTTCAATATATTTTTAGGTCATATCTATTACCGGTGGTATCAGAGCACTTTCTTGGGTGAAGAGGGGAATCATTTTGTTTTCATTTTTTGTAGAATTGTTTGGGTAGGAGTTTCCATATCATATATGAAACTTCAGGTGAAAATTTTGAAAAAATAAATAGCCTTTCAGTATTCTTTGTGGAAAATTGCCCAAATTCAAAAAGCCAATCGGCTAAATTGAAGTCTAGATCAGGGAAATATCATTGATTTAAAATCAACTGTGTTGTAGAATTTTTTTTTTATCACAATTCGTGGAAGACGGATCTATGGTAACTTCTTGTAGTTTTTGTTCAGAATTTGAGAAAAAAGATTCCAGATATGAGATCCTCTTGAAAAAATACCCAATTTCAAAAAACAAATCGGTCGAATCAGAGTCTGGATGAGGGATATATCACTAATTTAAAATCAACTTTTTTTTCAGAATTTTTTGTGACGACATGAGAGTTGCAGCACAAATTTGAGTTCCAAACTACCTTGATCAAGATTTCAATCCCATGAGAAGATGTAGAATGGTTGTTTCATTTTTGAAAATGGGCTATAATAAGGATTTTGTGCCATCGTGACTAAGTTGTGGCCATTTTAGTTTTTTAGCATAAAGTAGGTAAAGTTTTTCAAAAACCTAATTCTTCTTCACGACCTCTCTTAAGAGGAAGTTTATAGGAAAATAGGATGGCCGTACCATTGAAGAATTCCTAAAATTGGAAAAGTCACTATATCTGAAAGTTTGGAAAGACATATCATGGCTTAATTTTAGAGATGAGGCTGCCATATGGTGGGACTTAGCCATAAAAAGTAAGTTGGTAAGACTTCTCGATGAAGAATTTGAAAAATTCTTTTCGGAAAAATGGTCTCATGCCAGAAAAAAGGATAATGAGAAACATAAGGGGTTATTTTCTACTGGTATCTGTTTATTACAGGTTCATGGATCTATTCATAAAGAGGAGATCATTGTGTCTATCAATCCTAGTTGCAAGCATAATGTTATTAATGATCACTTGGATAAAAGATTACAAGTCCCAACAAAACAAATGGAACACACAAAGTTTGATAATGAGGAGGTTCAAGTTTATAAAGATTTGAAGATTTCCCTGGATAACTATGTGTTGCATTCTGATTTTTGTGCTTTAGAGATGGCTGATGTGGATATTATTTTGGGATACCCTTGGATGGAATCAATTGGTACTGTTAATATTAATGTGCAGAAGGAATTACTGAAGATCTAGTATAAAAAGAAGAAAATTACATTACAGGATATTTCGATCAGTAAACAAGTAAAGTCCAAGGAGGCCGAAGGAAAAAAAATTGCAAGTTCTAACACATCAGATGAGAAGTCCATGGTGGAAGTAATATTAGAAGACAAGAAACAACTACAAGTGCCACAAAAAGTACCAAATACCACTCAATCTCCATCAGGTGGTGAATTAAAGAAATATATTCCATCGGCTAAAGCTTCAACATATCACCACCTGCATCACCCAGGAAGGGAACAACAAACAAGGTGGAAATGCATTAGTAACAAGGACAATAACACCTCGCCAATAGATAGAGAACTTTGATGATCAACCCACAACACATTAACATAGAGGAACCACTAGAACGAACTTCCATCTTCATCAATATTTTTCAGTTGTTCAGAGTCTATGCATATCTTGCTTTCGACAATTAAAAATTGAAGTTGTTCTCGCAGAGGATAGAAATGATGATTCTTTATGGCTAGGCTAGCTGACGAGATGTGTAGTTTATCCATTAGGGAAAACCCATCGACTAGTGCTTAAAAAAGTGATTCTTTTGTAGTGGAAACGATGTTGATATTCTCTTCTATTATCTGGGCGTATATCTCAATTGGATCAGGAAATGCCGATCTAATTGTCTCCAACTTGTTCTTCATGTCTACATGTGTGGCTACTAGATTTGAGGATGCTACCTAGATGTGGTCACAAAAATAGTCCAACATGCAAGATGTAATATCCTCAGGAGATTCTATGGCAACAACTTATATGGATGGCCAAAGTGACCTAAATTTATGTGTAACCTTATCTACCTCAACCTATATATCATTATTTGCATGTTTCAGCTTATCTCTTTCTTCTATGACCTCCTGCAACTGTCTTTTTTGTTGTTCATGTTCACAAACGAGGTCATCATGTAATTTTTCTACTCTTTGTGCAACTTTCTGGATGACTCCAAACAACTGCGTTGATGACCAATGTTGCAAGGTTTCTACCTACATTGAATTTGGATCTGGAAAATTTCTTTGAATGGGTAGGCTACTGGAAATGGACTTGTCTAAGTGGGATGGGGGAGAGTTTGCTTGCTGCAAAGACCAGGTTAACAAAGGTGTAGGTGAAATAGTATTAGGATTTGGGATTAATAGGAAATTTATAGGGCATGCAGTGTGGTACTTCTTAGTTCCCATGGACTGTGGAGAGGAAACCATTGGCTCATCCACTAATAGTGGGATCGACCCTAGAAGTAGGGATACTAGCAAGGATGTGTGTGCACCATTGCCTTAGAGAGGCTCACAATACTACTGGGTAGAATCCACTTCCATCTCTCCTATTGTTATTTGCGTTCTAGGGGGGATTTTTTTGGACAGGGTTGCAGAGGTGGAGGTCGTTTGCGAGGATGGAACCCGTGACCCTAGTGAGATTGTAGATGATGTTTGAGGATTTTCTTCAATGATTGGAGATCTGGATACTAACTGAATGACCTCTCTAGTGAGGTCAAAAATTGGGACTGTAGTGGTTATTTAGGGTTTCTTGGTGACCAAATTTTTAATTCCCCTTTTTTGTTTTGGCCTTGGGATTGTTGGCCTTGATTGTGAATGGGGCCCAACATTTGGAATTTCTACAACTAGAGGAGTGGTTATTATCAGATTAAGCAGAGTAGAACCTTGAAAATATATGGATTGTGTTGCCTCACTTGAGGATTCAGTGAAGTTTGGCATTGTTTGCTTGAGGGATGACATCTATTGCTCGTTTTGAAGAACCATTGGTTCCAGGTCATCCTCTTCTTATCACTTCCTCCTGCTCCCTACTGCTTCTCCTGTTGGTGGATGCGGCCTCATCCCTTCAAATGAATATATGTATTTTCCTTCGGTGATCTCGCACGTAAGCCTTGACCACAAACCAACCTTGTCATGGACTGTTGCTTCTGATAAAACAAATCTTTGCTACCTTATTTGAAATTTTTCTAGGTGGATGCATCTCGATCTAATGTATGTGTGCCCATAGGTAACCCCAAACCGAATATCTTGCAAAAAATCATCCAACAGTTGTCTGGGTATTCTTTCTATCATCCTAATTGTGATCAACATCAACCCATACCATTTGGTAAAGGCCACCACATTGATTTATTTGTTGTTGTGGTCCCGTAAAGCTCTCCATGGCTCATATCTAAGTGCTATGCACTTGTCATCTCTACTTTTCATCATATCCCTTCCTTTCGGCGATCGCCATTTCCACATTTCTAGAGTCATTAGTGTGTAGCCAAATATGAAATTAGTGCTTATTTTGTAAATGTCTTCATAGGCTTTAGCAAGTTCATTCAATACGAAGGCCGACCAGTTAAAAACCTTCCCTTGACAACAGTGCTCCACAACCAATATTGTGTCTAGGGCACATTTATTCTTGGAAAAATGCGTTATTTTTTTTCCTGATATTATGTACCAAGAGAATCTTATTTCATATTGGTGATAAGATCAATATTTGTGCCTCTGCCCTCGCACTTAGTCTTTTATTTCATGTAATAATCCTTCTCACCTTCTTTCTTCGCTCACTTCTTTCCTCCTTGGAATGTTGTAGCCACTGCATTTACTCCTGCGGAGGGTCTTTTTAGTCGATGGATATCATCAACATGAATCAGGTATTATTTATTGATCCATAGCGATCCCCCATGTATCCTTCTGGCAAGGAGCTTTGTGCATTACATCGCTACCAATTGCGTGCCGAAAACATGTAGGTTTCTAAGATTAATCAGAGTTGATCATTGGATGCCTTTGAAATCCTCTTTAACCTTTGTTATCATTATGCCAACTCCTTTTGGCACATCTTCCTTGTATACTTCCTGCTTCAACAATGGAAATTGGAAATAATCAAAGAGATCATTATCCACTAATGTTGCTTTGTGATACTTTCCATACAGATTTTATAACACTGTAATTCACTCGTCTAGTTTGTCATCTAGGACTGAGATAATTTCTTTTGTCATATTTCTTCACCTTTGGTAGAGAACCATAATTAAAGCCTTAGAGTCTCTGCGTCTTTATTGCTGCTGGTTCTCATAAATGATTTAAAATTCTTCTATCACTTGTGTTTGAAATTCTGTAACTCTCTAGATCGCCATGCAAATTAAGTAGACAAAACCTGACACGATGTTTCTGACTGGACTTGATAACTAATTACTATGACAACCTTCCCTATGTTGCTTAATCGTGTTATGTCATCATCTTCTAACCTAGATCTGACTGGTATGAGCACGGGAAAGGACAGAGTGGGCCGCATGGTTAATAAAGTTTCCATAATGGTGGGTAATTATTAGCTGATTTATTCCCTAACAGGAAATTGTTTTATGGAATTCTATCTTACAGGTGTATTATTGCTTACTTATTATGGCAAATACCTATTAGTATGACAGAAAATAATCATGGAATGTGTGACTATCCCCCACGACCACAAGTGGGTTGTAGTGACATGGTATGATGTCGCAACCATATTGACATGTGTTATTTATTTTTGGAAAAATGAAAAAGATATGGACTATAAAGGAATATACTATTGACTCACGTGACTCACTATGCATTGATTATAGACTCACTATGTATTATTAACCAAAACCTACTTGCAAGCTCATTTCTGATACCTATTAAATTCGACAGTGCGACTGCGGATTTATAAAAAAGCTTTAGGTGTGTACCATTCACCCATGTTGACAACATTATCCTATCTAGTTGTGCTAGCTTCACTGCCCAGGAATATTTAATCTCCACAACTATGAACGACCCCAACTGATGCATTTGCAGTTTTCCCAGAAACTTTTGATACTTACTATCATATAGTATAGCATGATCCCCTACCTTGAAGGACTTATTTTTGATGTGTCTATCGTTCCAAGCCTTCTGTCTCCTTTTTTCAACTAATTGGTGGAACTACGATAAAAGCCTCAATTCATCCAACTCCATTAGTTGTTCCATCCTCTCTTTCAAAGCTGCATCATCTATCATTTTGGTGGCTTGAGAGATAAAAAATCTCAGGACAATGAATTATGTTGCTACTACTACTTCTCTAGCATATACCAATTGGAACGACATTTGATTGTGTGTTCATTTTACTATTGTTTTATAAGCCCATAATGTTGTTGGTACCCATTCATCCCAATCATCTCGATTTGCTGACATAATTTTTATCAGACCCCTCTCGAGTATTTTATTAAAGGCTTCAATTGTTCCATTGGCTTGCGGGTGGTACAGGATGCATTTGTAATGTTGGACCATGAAGTTCTTTGGGAGAGAAGTGCTATTTTCATTAATGGTATATGCCCCTTGATCACTAGTTAGGATTTTTGGACATCCAAATCCAGATATAAGGAACTCAAAGATGAATCTTTTTGTAGTATCGATCGTACAATCCTTGACTGGTGTTTCCTCTACCCACTGAGTAAGGTACTCTGTAGTGGTTATGATGTATCTGCCATGGGAATGACGTTTTGGTGGAATGGTAGGGCCGATGAAATGTACTTCCAATTTCTCAAATATTTATACCGTGTGAACTAGATTTAAGGGAATTTCATCCCGATAAGATGGATACCCTACTCTCTAAGAAACATCGCAACTCTTTGCATATTTTTTAGCATCCTTGTGGATGGTAGGCCACCATAACACTTCACGCCTTTCATGATGAAGGAGACATTGTTGCTAAACTTGATCAAACCCCAGCTTGTATAGGTGTATTCCAATTAATTGATAATCTACCGCTCTCACTATTTGTTGTCATTTATGCATCGACATTTATCACTTCGGGTAGTATCATGTTGTTAGTAACACAACAATTTCCTCTAAGTAGTTTTGAATGGCTTCTATTTGGAACAGGTTAGCATCTGGCAGTTAGCCATCTAATAGTCCTTTATTTTCTCCTGACTCTAACCTTGATAGGTAGTCTGGACCCACACTTAACCCTCCTAGTTTTATGACCACTTCGAATGTGAACTCTTGGAATAGTAGTAACCATCGACAGATTCTTCCCTCCAACACTAGCTTGTTCACCAGATATTTTAAAGTTGAGTGGTCCAAGAGGAACTTGAATGGTGCCCCCAGTAGGTAGTGTCTTAATTTTTATAGGGAGTAAAATATTTACAATTCTTCCATCTCTATTGTTGTGTAGTTCTGCTCAGCTGTTGACAGTTTCCTACTCGTGAAGTAAATTAGGTGATCCATGTTTCTTTCTCCAGGTTATGCCAACATTGCCCCTAATGTTATTCCTGATGGATCAATATGTACATAAAACTGCTTATTCTAGTCTCGGTATATAATAACAGGGCTGCTTACTAATTTTTAATTTTATTTGTTTAGTGTTGTTTGACAGGTCTCTCTCGACTTGAAATCTTATGTCTTCTTCAATAAGTTCTCCATAGGAGCCATAATTCAGGCATATTTTCTAATAAGTCAATGGTAATATCTCGTATGGCCCAATGCTGATCGTGGTTTCTTTACATTATTTGGTGGCTCCATATTTACAATTTTCACAACCTTTGCGGGATCTACACACACCTGATCTTTACAAACAATATGGGTCAGTAATGTTCTGAATCGAACTCAAATATGCATTTCTTGATAATTAGGGAGATTTGTAACAACCTGCACCTTTCAAAAATGACCCATAGTAGACTGGTGTATTTCTTTAGCAAACTTTATACCGTCTATTGGTCCATGTATACTTCTAAGAACCTGTGAATATAATCTCTAAAGGAAGCAATGACAATTCATGATAAAACCGATGATGTGTTTTTCAGACAGAATGGCATTACATGATAGGCATATGACCCCCATTCTATTGTGAATGTTGTTTTCTTCTTATCTTCTTCTGCTATACAAACCTGATGATAACCTGAAAATATATCGGTGAAAGAATATGCCTAATTCCCTGCAACATTGTCTAGATCTTCATCACTGAAAAACACTAGGAAAATATCCTGTACACATGCGTTGTTTAGGCTCCTATAATCTACATAGAATTTGATTTCCATGACATCTTTCTTATTTTGTATTACAATAAAGCTAATCCATTCTGCTTCATCACTGGGAATATGAGTCTGACTTCTAACATTTTGTCAATATCTTTCATTACCTTATCTTTCACTCTTGGGTTTAGTCTATATGGTCTTTTCTTCACTAGACATGCATCTGATTTCAACACAATCTTCATCTCTCTCCTGTCCCCTTTTATTCCTTTTAATTTAGCCATAGACACTGGAAATAAGTCTTCATATTCACACGACAGATAAAAAAATTCCTTAGTTGTCTACTCGTCCCAATAATATTCGATGGATGCCATCTTAGGTCTATTCTCTGAGCCAATGTTATTCTTTCATAATTTCATTGGGAGCAAGTGTATAGTGTCCCCTAAAGGGCTTTCTTCAATATCACATTCACCTTTTATTTCTTGAAATGTTAGGTGTCTAAGTCCTTCTAGATCATCCTCATCTGGAGATCCAATTACTTTGCCACATGACATATATTCTAGATACCTTGGTTCATAGAGATACTATAGGAATTTCTTGTCTATGCAACCTTCCCGTAATTGTCGTCGAGTGAATCACATCCTTTTAATGGCATACAAGGTTTCATTCATGTGTCGATCAGTATATTTTAACAAGAAACTGGTGCTGAAATGGTTAGCCATGATATCCCAATGTATTGTCTGTCTACGAATTTCCTCCTATATATACCATGTTTTCGGAATCGTACCTAAGGTATGTATGAATAATTGCACCCAGAGTTCCTTTGGTACTTTCTCTTTTTTCCCGTTTCTCTGTGTAGTGCTCTAGTTGTTTTGTGGGATCTAAGTTTCCTCTATACTTCACTTTGTCATGTGATCAGTCTCATTCTTGTATAAACCTCCCTCATGGATCAATTAATGGTCTCCCACTCACACAAAGTGTTGCAATGCACTTTCCACCACCTTACCTCGGTGGCATGTAACACAATATATAATAGCAGGACTTTGTGAACTTCCCCTATGGTTCTGTCCACTTTATTCAGAAAATTGTCTATTGATTCAATGCTATGGAAGGTAGGATAATTGCTTACCTCTACCCCAATTCAGTTTATTATGTAGTGTCTGGTATCAATCTCGTATCCTCCTTGTTGCCATGCATCCCAAACAGCTTTAGAAATTTGTATGCTCCTCCAACTGACAGGTCCTCCTGTTGTAGGGTTTACGTAGTCTTATAGTTTTTTTTTTCGTTAGCCTGTATAGCTGATATAACATTCCCAGCTTCTCTCGATCACCCACAGTTTCGGTGAATCTTGGTCCTTGATATGTATCTAGTGTTTGTATTACCCACATCCCTTCTACTTTAAAAATCATCAACTCTTTCCTCAGGTCGATGATAGCATAATTCTCATATTCCCAATCGATATAAGGAAGTGTTGGGTACAGGTCCTTACCACCCATTATATCTATTACTTCAAATTCAGTCTAAGTTTTTACCCCTGCTACATCCACTTCTACATATTTGAACGTTACAATGGGAAATATGCATTACTGATTTTCCCTCCGCAGTTGTATTGGTGAATATTTAAGTTGTAGCTTCCTCAATGTTTATCATGCCTTTTTGGGTAGGATATTTACATTTTACCCCGGATCTAACATTGTATTCTTAATCTGAAATCTTGTGACTTGAGCATCAATCTAGAATTCTCTATTGGCCCTCTTCTTGTTCCATCGTACCCTTATCGAATGTATTTCCAGTAGGTTTGATGATATTGTTTCCCCCTTTTCTTCTTCCTCTGGAAATACCACTTTCAGACTCCTATGCATCTCCTTTAGCATCTATTCATTATCAAAAAATTTCAAAAATAACCTAAACCATTCTTCGATTGGTAGAGTGTTACTAGCTATGTGTGAGTCCTATTTCTTCTCTCATTTGATCTCTGTTAACCCATCAAATAACTTGGTCGCTTCCTGATAGTATTTTTTTTGTTGGGTGGGGCTGTATGACTGCTTTGGTGATGCTACCCGAATAATTGAAGGTTGGTCCATCATACCCCAATCATCCCTTGTCTTCTTACCCCCTCTGGTAATTATATTTATATTAGTTACTAGAAGTGTCTCAGTGGTTTGTGGTTCTGCATTGATCAAATCATTCCTTCTTTGTGTATTTATTTCTTCCCATTTTTTAATCAGCTCAGGGCAATCCTTTGTGGCATGTGCATTGACCCTACATTGTGAGAACTAAGGTCTTCTTGGGAGCGGAAAGTCTCTGGAAACATGTCCCTCCTAATCACAAATTAACACCTTATAGGTCCTCTACCCCCTGTTCTTCCACCTCTTATACCTCTTCCTCGTCTCCCACGACCGGATTCATTGATTCTGAAGGTGGAGCTATCTAGTTGCTCTAATAAGGTGTCTAATGCTCTGCATTGGTTAGTGTGTGCATTGTGGATGCACATAATTCACATTAACTATTGTTAGGTATGTTGGAATACTTTTCTAGTATTTTACATACCCACAAAAAATGTCAATAGTTCCTACAAACTTCATAGTAGTCTTGTATGTTTTGCCCTGGGAAAGATCCTTACGATCCCACTAATGCAACTCCTTTTGTTGACGTCGCTCCTGATGATCCTAAAATTCCCCCTGAACTAATTATGCCTTTCAACCTTGAGCATTCATTCACAACACAGCCTTCCACTAGGTAGTTAGTACACCATACATTGGGCCTCACTGGTCCAATTAGTTGTAGGTCCTTTAATTTGTCTGTTAGACTAGCGATTTGATTTTGGAGGCCCATGATTGATGGGTCTTTTGATCCCATCCCTCCTCGATACTCATGTGGGTACCATGTCATGGATTCTATGTGCGATTCTTGTTCTTAGGCATCTTGGAGAGTTCTAATCTTTTGTTGCATTAATGGTGTTCTTGTAAGGGGTAGGGACGCTTTAACGAAACAATCCCTTTGATGATTTGGATCTATGATATAACTTAGCTTGCCAATAGCATATTTAAACCTTTGAACCAATTACCAAGAAGTCTCTCCTTATTTTTTATTGATCTCCCATAGTTCGAACAATCCTTGCTAAACTATTTGTGCCACCTTGAATTCTTGAACAAAGCCTCTCTTAATATCATCCACTGAAGGATTATGTTTTACCCAATTTATAAACCAACTTAAAGCTCTTTCTCTTAGTGTGGTCTGGAACTCAATCAACTTTTCATTATTTGGTGTTTGGCATGCTTGCCATATAGCTTCACATAGATATAATCATTGTTCTACATCTTCATTCCCTCTACTAGCAATCTCAAGATATCTGGTAAAGGACCCTACCATGTTGACTCAGGTGTGTGCTAAGAGCATAAATCCTTGCTTTTCGGGTTGATCGGATACTTGTGACCCCATATTACCATCACTACTATTAGATGTATTAAAACTCACTTTATATTTTTGATGCACACTATGTACTTGTATTAATTTAATCAACTTAGCAACAATTTTGTCACGGTTTTTATAAAGAACTAGGGGAAGGTCAGGGTGAACACTACCTGAGCTTTGGGGATTCAACTGTTGAACTCTAGCTGACATATCATCCTCAGTGAACAATCTTCTCATCACATCACACATCTCACTTTCCGTCTCTTCTTCGTAGTTGCCGTGAGTGCTTCCTTGCAACATCTTACCTGCAACCTATAAGGGAGAGTCCCTATTATTCCATTGGGTTCTATCTATCTAGTCGACATCCCTTTCTTGTTCTACATCTTTCTCCATACTCTTTCCTTATTTTGGGCTCCTTGACACCGCTCCTACTTAGTGGGGTATCATACATCTTTTCTTCAGTGCTTGTACCGCTCTTTCCTGCCACTTCTTTGCTAGCAGCCCTCTCCTTTGTGCCCTAATATCTCTAGCTCTTTGCAATATTTCTATGTCATTCCTTCAGCAACATCTACATTTCCCCAAAGAGTAGCATTATTCCACTAGGCCTTTGGCCTAGTACTAGGGTTTTATGTTACCATAGTTGCACCGAGTAAAGGTAACAATCCTCCTTCCACCATCAACATCTTAATCCACAAGGGCACTTCATTCACTAGTGTCTCTTTTAACGCGGATCTGAACACTATGTATACCTTTGAAAAGGATTGACAATTTTCTACTACAAATTCGACTACGTACCTTTATATAGCAATCTGTACCCAAAAATATACTTCCCTTGTTAGCTTACCATCCAAGTATCGAAGCGTTACAAGGTCTAGAGGAACCCAGTTGTGACGAGCTAGCATAGATCCTTCTGTGTTTAATCTCCTCAACCAGTTATACAAGTATTCTGGAAACTTACACGAGAAGATCTCGTACTCATCACTTGCAGCCTCTGAGTACAAAATTTCTCTGCTCACTTTAGCGATAGCTTGGATTCAACAAGTAGCCTTCTTTGATGAAAACCAATCTACTTGGTTATCACACCAATCCTGAATATCCTTCTTAAATATCCTTGACACTATAATCCAAACGAATTCTTGTGATTTTGGGTCCTAGCAATGGAACCATTTGTTGGCACAAAAATGTCATCGACAAAAGATCCTAGGTTTAGGTACAATGGGCCAACAAGGGTTCGTTGTAGTCTCGGACTACACTGGTATTTTCACCCTACCCCAAGGGATAAGGAGTCTCACTTGAGGCATGTCGTGACCGAAACTAAAATGGGTTTAGAAGAATATCAAGGATGATCCAAGCATTACTCTATTTACAACTTAAAGCATACATTAACCATAACATTATATCATATGAAGAAAGATCCTCAACACTAAAAACATTTTAGCAGGCCACACATATAATACTATGCAGTTGGTCCATGTACTCATTCATATTAACTCAACGTAAGATCCATTACAACATACATTTGGCATAAAGATGTGAGAAAATACATAAAATATTGTGACCACAAAATTCTCTAGATTGTAGACCAAGCTAGTTCTAGTTTTCCTGCCATTTCTCTAGTCCTCGAATTAGGTTCTTCTATGCCTTGGACTCCCTTAGATACCAACCCCTTGTTCATGTTGTTGTATCCTTTTATCTTTTTCTCCTCTACTCGAATTACTAGTTCCATTTGGTTGTCTATCCCCTCAGTTGCTTCCCATCCTCCTCCTTATTCACTCCACTATTTCTACTTGTTCTTGACACCTTGCTGCAACTACCCCATGACTACATGGTTTTTCTTGCTTTCCCAACTGTCTTCTTCGGAACTTGACCATTGCTCCCACCACCTATTTTTCCCTCTTTATACCTTCAAAAATTTCAAAATTGAAAATGAAGGCCCCAACACAAGGGAATAATGTAATAATTTGATGGGCCATAGTTAATAAATAAAGTGGTTAACCTGCATAATGTAAGGGACCACAAGTAGTTAGAAATAATGTGATAAGATCATTGCACTAAATGTATGGTATTAAAAAATCATGGTAGTTACCCATGGTGTTATGTGTATCAAGCCTATATAGAGGCTAGAGACTCTTCATTGAGGGATGTCAAGTATTGTTTTGTATTGACAAGTGATGGCTTGTGGAGTGACCCTTCCTCAAGGGTTTGATATTAAATAAGAATCATTTTCATTTTATATTCTTGGATATATGTTTACCTTTCTTGGGAATATTTTCCATTTTAATATATTTGCATGTCATATTTATTACATGTTTGACTCCAACTAATATCAACCATAGTAATGCATGTAGATTTCATAAACAAAAGCACAAAAAACATAACATTTAGATGCTTTTAATCATAGAGAAATAGATAATATTATGTGTAGCTAAAAACTCCTTCTAGGTAAAAAACCCTTTTTATAAAATGGCATCCCACATAGTCATGCACCTCAGTGCATTATAGTTTTCAAGAGATACCCAACTTATGAGTTCGTTCGACCAACCAACCTATGAGCTAGTTTGACTAGTCAATCCCTAACCTCTAGTGAGACATTAGAAACCCTTCTATTCCATATGTTATTTTTTATATATTTTAATGGTAAAAAAAACCAAAACACTATCGACATTCCCTTCGCACATCTTGGTGAAAATTCTAGTTATGGGTTGCGTCATTGGCCACAAAAGTGGAGATTAAATTATATATATATTTTTAATGTTCATAGAACCATCATATATTCAAATTTAGTTAGCCACCATCAAATATTTGACGACCATGATGATAAACTATCATTGGATATCTAACACTAACCAATGAAACAAATTTTCGGTGTCATGACATTCTTGTCACATCAGCTATTATGACGTCGAGTATTCGATGCGAATTTTCATCAGATATATGACGAAAACCGAAGAGGTTTGTGTCATAGGTCTGAATGCAAGTCATAAAAAATCAAGGAAAAAACCTCGATGATTATATTCTTTTTTCGCCATCACGGGCATTGGATATCCAATATCAGTCCCATCAAATATCTAATGAGTAGTAAAAGTGTTGGATATTTGATGAAATTTCATTGACGAAAATTATGAATCGAATGCATCAAATAACCAATGACAATGAATCAAATATTGGATGAATGTACATTATACTTTTGCCCCATTTGTTGTTAGGTCCCTATACTACTAGTGTTAGGTCCCTATAATACTAGTGATGCCCCCATTAATATTCTAGTTTTATCCCTTATTAATATTTGTGCCCCTATTGTCCCCATATTGTTATTATTGTGCCCCATAGAATTCCTCTTTTTTTATTTTTATGCACTTATATTATTATTGTTAGGCCGTCTTGGTTATATTGTAACCCCTTAGACTCCTATATATAGAAAGGAGGTTTTGTCATTTGAATCATTGAAGAATTGTTCATTTATGTAATGTAAAGGAGGTTGCACCCTCAAAGAGGCTAAATTCTAAGGCGTTGATCTATCTTTTCTATCCTTTTGTGAGCTGGTTTCATAACATTTGGTATCAAAGCTAACATTTGGTATGGAGGTTTCAATGGATTTTATCACAGGTTTACCCAAGTTTGAGGGAAAGAGTGTCATCACGGTGGTAGTTGACAGACTTACCAAGTATGCACACTTTTGTGCATTACCACATCCATTTAAAGCCAGTACAATTTCTATGGCATTTATGGAAACAATTCAAAAGCTACATGGTAACCCAAAAGTTATTGTAAGTGGCAGAGATCCCATTTTTACAGGAAATTTTTGGACAGAATTATTTTCTTGTTTTGGTACTCAGTTAGCTCACAGCTCATATTATCATCCTCAATCTTATGGGAAAACAGAGATAGTAAACAAATTTTTGGAAGGATATCTTCTTTTCTTTGTATCTGATAAACAAACACAATGGGTCAAATGGTTGCCTCTGGCTGAATGGTGGTATAACACTTCCTTCCATACTGCAACAAAAATGACCCCATTGATGGCACTTTATGGATATCAGCCACCATCCATCACATCATATTTAAGAGAAAATTCTAAGGTTCAAGTAGTGGAACATCACATCGAGCATCAACAACAAGTTCTCCAACTCTTAAAGGACAACCTCATGTTGGTGCATAATAGAATGAAACAACAGGAAGATCAACATCGTAGTGAAAGAAGTTTTGATGTAGGTGATTGGGTATTCCTATAGCTACAAACATATAAAGAAATGTCCCTCAAGCAAGCTAAGAAGCATAAAAAGAAATAACAAAAACAAGAACTTGATGGCTACAAAATCAATTAATTTCAGAGTATCTCATCAAGTCGAAGAACTTATTCGCTGAAGATTCCACATGGGAGGACAAGAATTTTATACAGAAGCATCAAGAGCTACTCAAGCATTGAGGACAACACTTTTTTGAAGGAGAGGGGCATGTTAGGTCCCTATAATACTAGTGATGCCCCCATTAATATTGTAGTTGTATCCCTTATTAATATTGTTGTGCCCGTATTGTCCCCATATTGTTATTACTATGCCCCATATAATCCCTCTATTGTTATTTTTGTGCCCTTATATTATTATTGTTAGGTCAGCTTGGTTATATTGTGACTCCTCAGACTCCTATATATAGAAAGGAGGTTTTGACATTTGAATCATCGAAGAATTGTTCATTTATGTAATGTAAAGGAGGTTGCCCCATTGAAGAGGCTGAATTCTAAGGAATTGATCTATCTTTTCTATCTTTTTGTGAGCTGGTTTCATAACAACTAGTGTAACCCCTTATGGTTATTAGTGAAATCCCCTTATTATATTGTTGTGCCCATGTACTCCCCATATTTTTATTATTGTGCCCCATAGAAGCCTACTATTTTTATTGTTGTGCCCTTACATTATTATTCTTATGTCAGCTCTGATTATATTATGACTCCTTCGACTCCTATATATATAGAAAGGAGGTCTTGTTATTTGTATCATCCAAGAATTGTTCATTTGTGAAATGTAAAGGAGGTTGTCCCCTCGAAGAGGCTTATTTTTAAGTCATTGATCTATATTTTCTATCCTTTTTGTGAGTTGGTTTCATAACATTTGGTATCAGAGCTTTTGGATTCTAGGGTTTGACTACTCCAAACAGGTCATTGTGGAAGTTTCACTATAACTATTTTGCTACAAAGCTTCAGAAGCCAAAAAAAACCCATTTGAGCCGAAATCATTCTTAACCTCGTTTCCGAATGTCAAATATTGTCTCGCTATATGTTCAAAGATATGACATGAGGAAGTTGGGGTTTTTGCAAGCTCCATAATTCCATCTCAAACAGGTGATCGTGGAATTTTTGTTATAAATTTTGTTCTAAGAAGGTTCAGACTCTAAAATTAAAAATTGTTTGATCTGAAACCTTGCCGAAGCTTGGGTCCACATTTAAGATATTCTCTCGCTATAGTTTTAGAGATATGATACAAGGAATATAGGGCTTTTGCAAGCTCCTTAATTACATCCCAAATAGGTGACATTGGGAAAATCATCATAAATTTCTCTCTAAGCATGAGATTGAAATTTCATAAGTTACAAAAATAGGACAGACACTAGTTTGTTGTGTACTAGTTGAGGTTGTAAGGTCGAAATAGTGACACATGGAACATATTAGAAGTTCACTCTACTGAAAAAGTATATAATTAGGGCATCTTGAGATATTGGGCATAACGCTTTCTTGGAGAATCCAATTTCGATCTGACTTGTGGCATTGGAAAGAGGACACAGAGGGCTACCATAGGTCAAAATTTCAAAATTGGGAGATTTGAAACTACAAAGTTACATATGTTTCAATATTGAGCTCTTAAAAGAAAGAAAACGAGTTGTGAGGAAGTTTGATGGCAAGGATCCTGTAACATGGATACTAAAAATGGAGAAATATTTTGATTTACATGATCTGCAACTATTACAAAAGTTATGTATTGCATATTTATATTTAGAATCGAAACAAATTGTATGATATAGAGGGCTTTGTTCTTGTAAAGCACCTGTCACCTGATCTATTTTTACAGAGAAAATGATAGCACATTATGAAAATACAAAGAGGAACACCTTCTTTAGCTAATTAATAAATCTCAAACAAAAGGGTTCAATCACAAAGCACATTGAGGAATTCCAAAAATTGAATACAAGGGTAAATGATATTCTAGAGAAGCAAAGGATTGATGTATTCATAGTGACTTTAAAATATAACATCCAATATGAGGTTTGCCTTTGGGAACCCTGATTCATTGGAGAATAAATACATGTTGGCAAGAAAGGTGGAAAGCAAAAATATGGAAACAAGGAAGTCTACCACTCATAACTACAAATATGGAAGTGTTGTTTCTCCTAGCCTTCCACAACCTACAAGGTTGACACCACAACAATTGGAAGAAAAAAAAGTAAAAGGGATTTGTTACAATTGTGATAGCAAATACATTAAAGGTCAGAAGTGTGCTCAGAAGAAATTATTTTACATATATTGTGAAGAGGAGGAAGAAAAGCATCAAGAAACGTCAAAAGAAGACGATATACACTAGGAACCAACCCTAGTGAAAGAAGAAATGAATCTGACTATATCTTGTAAGGTATTGGCAAGGATTACCACTCCTCAAACTCTCAAGATAGGACATATGATGAAGAAAAACGTTTGAAAAGTGAAAGATCACATCGAGCATCAAGAAATGAATCCAACCATATCTTGTAATGCATTGGAAATAATTACCACTCCTGAAACTCTCAATATAGAAGGACATATCAAGAAGGAAAAGGTTCAAGCAGTGAAAGATCACATCAAGCATCAACAACAATTTCTCAAACTTTTAAAGGATAACCCCACTTTGGTGCAGAATAGAATGAAACAATAGGCATATCAACGTCGTAGTGAAAGAAGTTTTGACATAGACGATTGGGTATTTTTACGAAGACAACCATACAAACAAATGTCCCTCAAGAAAGCTAATAAGGATAATACATTATCACCAAAGTACTATGGTCCTTACAAGGTGCTGCAAAACATTGGTACTATGGCATACAAATTTGAGCATCCTGCATCTTTCCGAGTGCCCCCAGTTTTCCATGTTTCATGCTTAAATAATGTTATAGGTGACAAGTTCCCAGTTCAAACAATATTGTTGGAAGTTGACAAGGAAGGAAAATCATATTGGAACCTAAAGAAGTCATGGAAATAAGAACTCGATAGCTACAAAATCGATCAATGTCCAAATATCTCGTCAAGTGGAAGAACTTACCCACTGAATGTTCCACATGGGAGGACAAGAATTTTATAAAAAACATGTATAACTACTCAAGCATTTAGGACAAAACTTTTTGAAGGAGAGGGGCACGTTAGATCCCTATACTACTAGTATAACCCCTTATTGTTATTAGCACAACCCCCTTATTATTTTGTTGTGCCCATGTAGTCCCCATATTGCTATTATTGTGCCCCATAGAAGCCCACTATTGTTATTGTTGTGCCCTTACATTATTATTGTTATGTCGGCTCTAATTTTGTTATGAACCCTTAGACTCCTATATATATAAAGGAGGTCTTATCATTTGTATCATCTAATAATTGTTCATTTGTGTAATGTAAAGGACGTTTCCCCCTTGAAGAGGCTTATTTTTAAGTCATTGATCTATCTTTTCTATCTTTTGTGTGCTGGTTTCATAACAGTTGTACTAGTGATATATGTAATGTTTTCACTTTTCACTTTTATATAATTTATTTTATCATATTTGATAATTTTTATTATGATTCCTTATATTATTCATAATCAAGGTCATGAAGATATTAGTAATGGGAATCTATGAGGAATGAAAAGTTATTCTAGTCAATTCATGAGGTTTCCCTACTATGAGGGCCTAAGAATGGTTCATTTGTTTGATATAATGGATGTCGGGAAGAATGTGACAGAAACATTATGGTGAATCATAATGGTAGTAGGGATAAAGAAAGAATCATCAAAATTTTTAGTGACATTCAGGAAGCCAATCATGCAATGTAAAGTGAAATCTGATCCAATAGTATTAGAGACTGAAATAGACTTCCGTGGTTATTAATGAAGAAGCAAAGTAATGATATAAAAGGGGTTGTTCAAAGAATTTAAGCTTCCTATAGGTTTTACTTGAAACATAAAAATATATTAACAAAGTGTTACAAGTCAATTTGGGCACATCACTCCTGACAATAAAATCAGGGTAAACAGGGCCTATCAAACCCTAATTCAATTTCTACATGCCCTAGACATGCCACCTCACTGAGTGCTTTCATCCATGAGAGTTTCCTGACTTCAAACCCTGTTGAAGTGCTTTCTTGGGTCACTAGCGCACCCTTGGTCAGGGGTAAGTTCTCTGCAAAACATGTAGCACCATTCATGGCTGTGTTGTAGAGCACCTAAGCCCACCCAAGCTTGCGCTGGGTGAGAATCCTCGAAATTTTCATTAGATCCTTAGTATATTCCTCATTTCTAGAGATTTCTAGAAGAAACCCAACTCTTATCCTATCAAGATGAGTTCGATTTAGGATAGCCTTAGATCATCTAATCCTCTATCCTCTCATCCCTTTGAACATGGAAACTAATCATCCAATTATGGAAAACCATTCAATGCCATATTAGTGACAACCACTTGTGTTCATCTATAAATTGGCCTCCCATCATAGAGCCAAGGGGGTTGGATATTGTAGAAAAATATTGTTGGTTTAGAGACTTGAAATCATTGTCAAGCTATATTGATGTTGCTATTGGTGTGATGAGGGCTTGGACTAATTTGGATGAGTGACATGAGATTTAACCACATTGGGTGTAACTTTTCGTTCTATCAATCAATAAAGTTGTTTGTTCCTTTTCCAATACTTTTGTCTATATCTACAATGAATGTATGTTCAAATGTTTTCGATTCCATTTGTTTAAAATAAATATATCATATGATTTGATTGTTGTCATCTTCTGTTTATGTTGGCAAGTACCAATTGAGTGAATTCAGTTTGAGTGGGAGCAACAAGAGCAACTCAAAGGAGATCAAAGGAATAGAAATATCACAAGTAGGTTCTTTTATCTTATCTATTTGTTGTGGGAAAAGGTTAAACATCTTTACTTCAATTGTTCTAAGTGTAACTACCCACTTAGGGAAGATATACTTATCCATAGGTATAAATTATGTATAACAAATTGGCAACCATACTGGGGAATGACCATCATTCCTGGTAGTTATCCATTGTCTTCGCAGCACTAGTAGACTTTTCCTGAGTTCATTTACCTATATTCAGTCATTTTGAAGCTTGTTTGGTCAAAATGTGTGCTTATTTATGTGTTGATAGTGCTCTCTGGCATCAACGCACTGTTGTTCTTGACACAATCAACTGCAGAGCAGCCTTAGCCTATATAAAATTCTTTGCAACACATTGTCTCCTACTTAGCGCTGCATTGGTCCCTGCCATGCCAAAAACCCATATTTTTGCATGATTTTTTCCAAACTGTTTCACATCTTGTTTGTTGAATGGTCAATGTTTCTTTTTCCCTAAAGTCCAAATTAGCATTTCTTTTCCATGCCCACTTTGGCTTTGTTTGTTTAATTTTTCTTAATGTTTTCTTTATCATTATCAAATCAATCCCATAGTTATCTTACATTGATTAGCCTTTACTTTTCTGAAAAAGAATTGTCATAAAGTCTTCATTTATTTGAAAAAGAAACTATCGTAAATTTTTCATTTCTTGTGAAAAGCATTGATTGATCATTTGTGCATTTAGTTTCTTTATATTCATCTAAACATTAAATGAATGAAAAGAAAAACATGCATAATTCATTTAGAAGTTTGTGTGTGCTTGTAGGAATGGTAAAGGGAAAGTTGCACTAGATCTGTTCTATGCTCTTTGATTAGATATTTTGTTTGCTCTATCCCTTTTAGTTGTGGTTTTCATTGTCTAAATCAAATGAAAATAATGTTTCCCATATTAGTTGCATTCTAGGAGTTTCAGAAACATCACGCAATGAACCTGAAAGGCAAACTTTTAAACAAGATTAACTAAAAATAATCTCAATTAACCTAATGGAGCATTATAACTTAACGCATAAAACTTAGAGGTCTAGGATAGAGATGTGTTCCTGCATTGTTAAAAATAGCAGCAATCACTAATGATCTGCGATACATTCCAAGTGTGATACCTCATTCCACGTATGTAAGTATATCGTAGCTTGTCCACGTACTTTCGCGTATATCGAGCAGTGTTATAGTACGAAAAGTATAAGGGAATGCTCTCACTGTGTGGTTTCGCATTAGACAATGCTAATACGGATTGGGCCTCCACAGACATTCGGTTATTGGAGGGCCAAATGTTTAGTCAATTTAGTGCCCTAAATTGCTTGCATGAATTATCAACCGAGGTTTGTAGACTGATGAAGTGTGATGCACATACTTTTCTCTTACTTTGTTGTTTTGTATTTTTATGTTTGTTTTGGGGGTTTTTGTTCTTTGATGTATAAGAATATACAATCTATGAGAGGTTTATATCGATCTAATGAATTTTAAAGGAAAATAAAGGTTCCTAAGTTAGTATAATCTTCTAAAAATGGACCAAGAATTGTTTAACTAGTTAGAACCTAATAAGAAAAACAAATCCTCTATCTTATCCTACCATTTAGTCCTAATCCTTGGATCTAATTCTTAAAACCAAAAGTGATATTGATGCAGAGGGTAATTTAGTAATTGCATTCATTTAACCATTCAACCATTCAATTTTGTAATATGATGGAATCAATCTCCTTGAAATGATTTTTTGGAATGTCAAGTGATGCAGCTAAGTAACGACCCAAAAGCAGAAAAGAAAAGATACAAGCATGTAAAACTAACAATTTACTGAGTAAATTCAATCACTGCATTAATTAGATATTTAACCATTTAAGTTATAATTATCATAATTTTGAAATGGTTTTGAGAACATCTATTAATACAACTAATTGACAGTTCTATGATAAGAAAATGAGTAACAAAACAGTAAGAAACTAAGAAAGTGTGTATTCTTATTACTTCAATCTTCATTCAATCATTTTTCATAAAATATCTCAGAAGAACAAGGCTACACAGTTGCAATTTTATCCTTACACTATTGGTTACAAACTGAAACGAAACATCGTTCTAAATTAGAGAAAATAGAGTAATAGAAATTAAATTGAAAACAACAAGTGAAAAACCTCCTTCAGTGCAAGGGTTCTCTGCAACTAATGTCACTGGATGCCACCTAGTTAAAGATGCACTTTTAAATCACCATTGACAAAACAAAGTTTTCTATTATGAACAAAAGGAATTATGAATATAGGTATTAACAAAAAGCCTGTAGTTCCTTCTAGCTTATAACTAATTCTCAATTTCATTCAACTGATATTTATAGGAAAATAACATAACTATCTAAGAGAAAATCTTGCTACAGATGGCTAATTCAAATCTATCATGACTGTTTATGATAAAAACATGCTACACGTGGCTTAATTCAAATTGTAATAGGACTGTTTAACTTCTGATTAGCTATAGGTGGCGTAATTCGAATTAACTATTTTAACTTCTCATGAGCTACAAGTGGCTTAATCTGAATTAACTCCTCAATAGAACCATTAGACTCTTGATTAGCTACGAAAGAGAAAGTCAAGAGTCCTACTACTTCTAGATAACGTATTTGATTCCATTTTTGACCATGACTTTAGGCATGCTCTTTTGTTGATGTGGACTGAGTGAATAGGATAGAATCCATGTGGAGATGATTCTAGAAATGCCCATGTGGCCTAGTTCTTCATTTGACACCTGTAACCTGCCAAACCATGAGAGTAGCTACAAAACTCACATTTAGCTACAAAATAGGCTGCGTTCTGTAGCTAATTTGCAAAACTCTATTAAAATAGAATGAACATGAAAATATAATATGGTGATCATTTTAATGTTTTCCTAAGATAAAACCTAGCATTTATCATTGATTGGATCTATAGTCTTATGAGGAAACGAGAGAAAAAGGTGAGAACAAATGTCAAGGGGAAGGTAATTCTGAGGTTCAACATACCCCCACTACAAAATCATTGCATGTTCTCATGTAATTTTCCAAAAATGTGTGTTCTTCTTCTCTGATGCATTTTCTCAGAGACTTCTACTAGTACATCCAATTTTCTTCTTTTGATCTTCTTTGAAGTGACTGTCGTTCTAGGTTTCTGTTGACACTCAGGTTGTCCCTAAGCTCCTGAAGGGATACGGCCGAGGTAACCACAAACCAATCTTTGGATTACAGGTTCTAGCCCACCTATAATCAGAGAGGGCTCTCTCTTGATGACTTAGCTTTTTTGATGATGATTTTAGGCTAGTTATTGGGTTCAATGGGTTTTTTTATGTTTGGATGGTGTTTGAATGGAAGGAAGATGCTTTCAAGCAGAGAGGCATGCATAGAGTGATAAGTTTCAAACCATTGGGAATGGAGTCAAGGAGTAGAACCGCTGGTAGGCTTTCTTGATCACAAGAGGAATATGGAGCAAGGTAGCTGGATATGAAACAACCTTCAAGCTAAAGAGATGGAGTGAAACGTAAGGAATGAGAGGCAATTAAGAATCTCTCAATCAGCTTAACAGAGCGAAGGAAAATGAGCTCTATCTAGGGGTAGTTAAGAATCCCTTGATAACTCTCATACATGGTGAATTAGGGCAAATATGAGCCAGGTGGAATTCATATTTATGCCTAAAACAGATGAAAAACATAAAGAAACAATAGAAATTGAGCATAGAGTGAAATTAAACAAGTTCTAAGCTAATCTTTCTTTCTACTATTTAGATAATGATGTATGAATGGAAAAAACAGAGGTAAGAAAGACTTATTGAGTCATGTACCAGCACAAGAATTCCATAATCACCCTTCAACCATTAAACACAGTACACAATTCATTCTCCAAGCTCGTAAGCAGTCTTTGATTATAGAAATTATCAAATATACAGTGCGGGTCTCTGCTTAAGCAAAACATCCAACCAAAAAAAACCAACCCTTGTTACATTGTTCAGGGCTGTCTTTATAGGTAAAATATCCAGAAGTATTTATTACAACCGACCTAAACAGGTCTGCGGGAAAAAGTTAAACTTGTGCTGAAATTAAATGTAAATAAAATATCTAATGAATTGCGCCAGAAGAAATTGGATAAAAAAAAGTTAATGTAGTGTCCTCTGTGACTTGGTGCAGTGTTTTTGCAATAACTGAGCTTTGATCTTTGGTCCACTAATCTTATGTGAGTTTTAATGTGCAGTCACTATGATGATGAGATTTGAATGGTTCCTTAACTACTTCTTGACTTTTTAAGGATTTATTTTAATTTTTATTCGCCTCGAGCCCTGAGAAGATCTTCGCTGATACACTTCGTCGCAACACTGATACTCTTTAACATGGATTTTAGCTTCACATTTGCTCTAATACTCTTTAATGCCTAAACCGGGTCTCCCTCTTTCTTCGGATACGTTAAAACTGCAAAATCAGGTGTTTTCTGCTCTTTTCGGCGCAAAAACGGCTATGGAATCAAAAGATTCTCTAAAGATACTCCAATTTGGCCCATTTCCCGTAGCGATGCAAATTGCCTCAGAATTTGAATCCGGGCCTCCTAAGATGCATTTTCGTGCTTGCAAGCCCTTCTTTGGCGGGTGACATCAGCATGACATCAGCGGTGGGTCCTGGTACGGCGGATGACGTCAGTGGGGTGACGTGGCAGGTTGTTAAATGGTGCGGTGCCTTATATGTTTTTGCGATGCGATAGTGGTAACTAAAATGCTGCGATCTGCGATGAATTTGCAGTGAAACATCTCTTAATGATAAATCATGTTTTTAGCAAAATATATGAATGAATGGAGGCATGTGGTGAGGAAGCATTTGTGATGCGATATTCTTTTTTGATGCGATGGAAATGTCGCATCGGAGCTAGAGAAAGTGGCATGCATTTAGGGAACATGATTCTCGCGACCATCGATTGCCGACATGTGATATCGCATCAGCTAAAAGGGAAAGCGGCATATAAATGTGGCATATAGTATTGCGATATCCCGATTTGCGAAATGGTATCGGCGGAGCATCCATTAGGGAGGACAAGAACAAGCAACCTTACCTTGAGACCTGCGACAATGATAATCACGTCGAAGGGAAATCCCAAGGGATCAGAAGAATGTTAAGGCAGTCAGCGAGGATTATTGTGATCAGAAGAAGGGTATATACGCTTTTGAAGAGTATTTGAGGCCTCGGGAGGGTCCGATAACCTAAAAAAGAAGAATTTCATGCTTTGGAAGGAGTCCATTGCATTGGAAGATGGTTTTAAAGGGGAAAAATGAGGGTTCTTTCTATGTTTCAGACAAACTTAGCAATTCCCAAGTGTACTTATGCTTATCTTTCAACCAGGGGGGAAGGGATAAATATATAGGGGAGTTATTAACATAATTTTTAGTAAGGGAAGGGGCAAATAGATAGGGAGCTATTAATAAAAGTTAATAGTTAATGTGACAGGTGATAAGAAAGGGCTAAGTATGTGAATCTTAGGCTATTAAGGGGAAAAATGATCTATAACGGGTGTATGAATATTCCTTGGGCAAAGCAGATCTTTACAAAGGCAATTGATATGAAACTGATGAAACTACGAGATGTCAAGCAGATCTTGACCTCTTTGGGAACTTAGTGAATGATTTGGTGAGGAAGAAGAAGGGGGAGTTAGACATGCCTCACTTGAGTTGCTCCAAGTGGATTTTTTCCTTGCAATTGTGATTTGAATAGATATAACACTTGAAAACACAAAACTGATCACAATCATTGATTCTGCGGCAACAAAACTACCTACCCAACCTACTTACCTAGCATTTTTTCTTCTTTTTGGTTTGGGTGCACTTGAACTAGAAAACCCAGCTTTTCAACTTTTTCTTTCACTGTCTTCCTATCTACATCTACACTTATTTCATCCAGGGCTCAGATTAGGCTGTTGAGCACCCTTGCTTCTCTACCTATCTAGGAATCTGCCAAGATTAAGTTGTTTGGACAGATGGTGATTCTCTGTATTCTAAAACAGAAAATTGAAACCTAGGGAGACCAAGATTAAATGGTTTGGACCTCCTTTAACCGAAAATTCTTCAAAATGGAATAGTACATCAAAATTGGAACACAGTAGTGGCCCTTGAACTGGCACATTTTCATGGCATCCTTCTTTGGCTTTCTGTAGCAAATATGGAACATTGCAGTATGCAAAGAATGACATATTTGGCATGTAAAAATGTCAATCATGAAAGATGAGTAACCTGCTGCAGCAGGAGGCTAACAGTGGCTCCACTTGGGGATGGATTTTCTTTGTGAAAAGTGAAGAACAGCAGGTCATATTGCCTTGATCTTTTGTTGTTGCTGTTAACTAGGAACACTTTTTTCTGTTAACTGTTTGAATGATTGAAACTTTGGAAAATGAACAGCGCTTACCCCCGATTGAATTGCTGTGAACTATATAGCATCTCCTGCTTTCTTCCGTGTGCTTAATGTTGTGTACAATGTTACCTGAGCACTACCCTTTGGAATAGTCTCAATACATGGATTAAAACTGAGGCATTTTTCTTTAAGTCTTTCTTTGAGAAGGTTGTTGATGTAAAACCAAAAATGTTCCTCCCTTTTGATGCTATTGACCAAAGTTGTTGAAGCCTGATTGCATCATTTTTAATTTATTTCTCTATGATATACAACAATGATCTTATCTTGTTATGGTTGCTCTAAATGTCCAAAATTGCCTTGAGTGTCAATCTCCAATATGATTCAAAACAAAGAATCAACAAGAGCATTCCTTTTTGTTGGGTGTCAGGTGATTGAATTTTAAAATTCTGAACGCAACCTCCTTCCAACATGAATCACTGTAAAATACGGTGCTATCCCTTAATCCCTTGAGTGCTTTCAAATATATCTCAATTGGTCCTGAGCATCCTTCTGTATTTTTATTGCTCCTTTCACTCAATATTTCGTTGTACCCTTATGCTGAAACCAATGCAAAAGACAGAGCCTTTTGAAATGGATGATTTGCACGGGCTATGCCCTATAAACTTTGCTGCTCTATTTCTCCTGAGAATGATGTCGTGACTGATTATTAAAATAGAGGATTTCCTTTGCTTAGTCTCCATAACTTCGCTACTTGGTTCCAAGCAATCAGATTGCTTATCCAAACATAAAAGGATAGTGGTTACATATATACAAACATCAATATACAAATATATACACAGGGGCATTGTATCCCTTTAAAGGGGATCTCGATAATGTTTCAAAATTCAGCCATTTACAAGGCCCTCTTCAGCTATGTTGCCACCTACAGATTTGAGAAAATATGTGTTATTGCCTTGCACAGTGCTGATAATGAATGGACCTTTCCAAAGAAAATCGAATTTTTCATGTTTGCATTTGTCTTCTCTTCATGAATCCCACCTTAGAACTTTGCTGCCCACACAGAAATCCTCAGCCTTGGCTCTTTTATCAAACATATTTTTGAGATTCTCTTACAGAATTTGAGCTCTGTCATACACCTACTCTCTAGTTTGTTGAAGGTGAATGGTCTGATTAATTCTTCTTTGAATGTCATTTGGTTCAGCCTGAATCTCCTGTAACAGTTTCATAGTTGGAATTCTCAGAGATGAAGGAAATCTGGCTTCCATGCCATATACTAGCTCATAAGGGCTCATCCCAATGGATTTCTTGGTTGAAAGTCTGTCTGCCCACAGGGCATTTGTGAGCTTCCTATGCCAATTATTTTTGTTTTCTTCCAACACTTTCTTAATGATGTTGATGAGGCTTTTGTTGGATGATTTGGCCAAGCCATTACCTTGAGGATAATAAGATGAAGAGTGGCCCAAGGTAATGTGAAATTTATGGCAGAAATTGATCATCTTTTTGGATTTGAAGGCAACAACATTGTCAATGATGATTTTCTCAGGGCAGCCAAATCTAGAAAAGATATTGTCTTCAAGGAATCAGATAATAGTGGAGTCATTGGCTTGCCTACATGGAATGGCCTCAATCCACTTGGTGAAATAGTCAGTGGCTATTAAAATCCACTTGTGTTGGCCTGAAGAAGAGGGTTGGATTTCACCTACGAAGTCAAGACCCCATTGTTGAAAAGGTTGTGCGGTTGAGATGGGCTTAAGGGGCAAAGGGAGTAGTTTTATTTTTCCTTCAAAGATTTGGCATTTATGACATGAATCAACAAATTTTTAGACATGTGAAAATAGAGAGGGCCAATAATAACCTGTGCTTAAAATCTTGTCAGTAGTGGACTTCCAATATAGATGTCCTCCACAGTCCCCTACATGGAACTCTTTCATGATGCTGTTGGTTTCATTTATGGTTAAACAATTTAGCAGTATTCCTTCATGATTTTTCCAAAACAGGGCACCATCTAAGACACAGAACTTTAGAGCTTTCATCTTCAAAAATATTTTCTTGGTTTTGGACAATCCTGGGGGAGCACACAGGTTTAACAATACATAGCAAATATCGACATACCATGGGGATTGTAAAAAGGTTTCACTGATCTGTGGAGTCGTCAGCTCCTGTTCATTGTCCAACTGGTTGATGTCTAAGGCCTGAAGATTTGTTTCAGACATTAGCTTGGCTAAACCTTGTCCCTTTATCAGCTTTGTGGGTTTTATCTTAATGTCATATTTAAGAATACTGGCAATCCATTTTCGTCTTTTTCCTTCTAGTCCCTCTTGAGTTAATATGTCTTTTACAACAGAGTTTGGGACATAGGCAATCACATGTGAAGACAAAATATAAACTCTGAAGTATTTGATGGCTTTGACAAGGGCATAGGCCTGTTTTTCCATGATTTGGTATTTCAAAGGTGCATCTCTTAAGGCTTGGCTGAAAAATGCAATAGGCTTTTCATTTCCTTGATCATCCTTTTGCAGAAGGACATCAGCTATGGTGTGTTCTGAAGCAAAGGAAAAGATGATAAAATCCTTACCAAACTGTGGACTTGTGAGCACGAGTGTTTGAGTCAAGGCAGCTTTGATACTCTCAAAGGCCTGCTTCGTTTCCAGAGACCATCTTACCTTAGCATCCTTTTTTAACATGTTACTCAACAGTCTTATAATTTCTGCTAAGTTTGGGATAAATCTCCTTAGGAAATTGATCTTTCCAAGGAATTCTTTCAACTCTTTTATATTTCTTGGGTATGGAATTTGAAGCATTGCTTGAATTCTTTTCGGATCAATTCTGATACCGTCTTTTGAGATGATGTGGCCTAACAACTTACCTTCCTCAAGGTCAAACAAGGACTTTTTGGGGTTCAAGGAAATGCCATATTTCCTGCATGTCATGAAGATCTGCCTTAAGTGCTTGAGGTGTTCTTGATCAGATTTGGAGAAAGGGGTTAAGTCATCAAGATAGACAACAAGGAATTCATGGATTTCCTTGGCAAATGCAATATCCATTGCCCTTTGAAAGGTGGCACCAACGTTCTTTATCCCGAAAGGAATTTTAACATACTTAAATGTTCCCCATGGTGTGGTTAAAGGTTGTCTTGTCTTGGTCATCTGGGTGAACAAGTATTTGATTGAAACCTGAGAATCCATCTAGTAAAGAAATTCTAGAGGAACCCACTACTCTTTGTAGGATGTGGTCCATTTGAGGCAATGGGTAGTGGTCTTTTAAAGAGATCTAGTTTAAGTTTCTTAGGTCTACACACAGTCTGATCTCACCTGATTTTTTTCTTGTGGGAACCAGATTGGATACCCATTCAGAAAATCTGATGGGTGCTATGATACCTGCTTCAAACATTGTTTTCACTTCCTTCTCAATGAGGGGAAGAAGCATAGGGTTTATTGTTCTAAGTTTTTGCTTGAATGGTTTTTGATTTGGTTTTAAGGGAATGGTATGTTAAATCACTGAGGTGTCATAGGACTTCAAGTCCTCATAACTCCAAGAAAATACATCTTGGAACTCTTTGAACAAATCCACATACTTTGGCTTTTGATCAGGGGGTAGATTTTTGGACAATTTAATCATTCTGGGCTTTTCTGTTGTCCCTATGTTTTGTTCTTCTATAGCAACATCTAAAGGCTCCATTTTTGGTTATTTGGGCACATCATTGTCATCAAACATGTCTTCTAATGGAGTAAGGCCAACAGGCAAAAATGTATTCTTTAAATCAATGCACTCAGCCTCTGCTTTGGCTGTTTCCTCCAAATGCATTTGTTTCAGTTGTTCTATGTTTGCATTGTCAAAAAAAGTTGGGTTTAGGATTTGTTTTGCTGTTGCAGCTATTACAGCCTACTGATTTTCATTTTTTTGTTGTTAGGAATTGTTCATGGCCTCCATGTCAATGTTTAAATTTGAAAACTCGCCCTCAAGAGTGAGGAAATTGTTAATGTGGGCATCATTTTCAAATACTTTCCAATCTCTAATATTGTTAGGAATGGTGGGTCTATGTTTTATCTCAGCAGTAAAATGGTGATTTCGCTCAAAGGGAAGCTTGCATGTACTAGAAAAAGTGGCTAGGCTGTGAGCATGTACGTTATGGTTTCTTGAAATCTTTGCAAGCTCGAATTCAGTGAAGGTATTGAGTATATCTGTTGCAGCAGTCCTATAGGCCCTCATTCTATTGTCATTGGTGACAAAGTTACCTTTAATTTGTTGTATGATTAAATCAGAGTCACCTAGAATGGACACTTTTGTAGCTCCGAGGACTTTGAGCAATTTTAGGCCTAAGAGGAGAGCTTCATACTCTGCCATGTTGTTGGTACATCTGAAATTTAGTCTGTAGGCATGGCCTTTTGCATGATTGTCGTGTGTATTGTGAATCCATACACCTGCCCCTGCTCCTAACTTGTTGACAGAACCATCAAACTCTAAATACCATGTAATTTCTTGTTTTTGGTTTGTATCAAGAGTTTCAGTTATTTTAGGATTGGGCAGATCTAGAATTTCTGTTTGAGGAGGTTCTTCTTGTTTATTGGCTGCCTTGACTGTTGTGACTATTTCATGGGCATGGGAAACCGGTTCTTCATTTATGCATGTCTCTAGCTATGAAGCTAAAGGCTTCGCATTAGTTGGAGGATTGTTGTCATCATTAAAAAGAATAAATGAATCCATATCAGAATGGATTGAGTAAATTGGAAAATTTTGGGGTTTCTCCTCACTACTTACCACATACTTCATCAGTGTTTCTCTATACAATCTCTTTGGTTGCCCAAAGACAGATATAGTGGCATAAGAGAGGTCGAGTTGAAGGGATCCTTGGAGTTTTTCCCCCCATGATATTGATAGGAGCATGCCATATTTTGTTGGGATGTCAGCAACTACAACCTCCATTAGGATTGTCTTATTGGGAAATTGGACTAAAGACACACAAAGGTCTTTGATTAAGCCTAAGCATTTGACTTGACTTGAATCAAAGGAGTATAGATCCTTGTAGGGTCTTGTGACATCAAGTTTTAGCTTTTCCATTACAGCTTTGGGCATAAGATTGTGTGAGGCACCTGAGTCAAACATAACATTGTGCAAAATTTTGTCATGTATATGCAGACTGCCATAAAAGGGTGGAAGAGATCCATATGTTGTTTTTCCATTAACTTCTGAACCAAACAGTAGCTCAGGGGTATCATCTAAAACATTTATGTCATCCCTTACCTCTGGTAGTTGAAGTGACCTTTGAATTTGTTGCCTATACACATCATGTTTGGCAAGTTCTGAGAGGGGGATGGATATTTTAAGTTTTCCAATCTCTGCTTCTAAATTGAATGGTTTTTCTACTGGAATCTTAGCGTTAATAGTAGCAGATTTCTCCTTTTCAAGAATACTCTCTGTGTTTTCCTTTGGATTGTCTATGTTATGATGAATGACAGTTTGTGGTATTTCTGTCTTGGGAAGGTTTTTTGGAGTGCTGTTCAAATTTTCTTTTGAGGAAGAAGGAGGTAGAGGCTGATCAGTAGGAGGCTGTATGTCTGATATGTCCTCTATAGTCACTTGATGTGGGTTTAGGACAACGATATCAGCTAGTTATATTATGACAACCTTTCCTTTAATCTTATTGGGATGTTTGTTGTCCTTTTCTTTGTTTGGTGTAGGGACTTCAATGGTTCTTGTTCTCAGCTTATATTGTTTGTGGACCTCATACACAGTAGAATCATAACCTTGTTTAAAATCAAAAGACTCTCCCGTCTTGGTTTGAAATTGTTTCACATCAGGGTAGTATTGGTCTTCTTGAGTGAGAAAGATTTGCTGCTCACTTTTCGAATCTATCAAGTTCATGTGAGTCTCTTGTGTGGGCTCACTGGATGTGGATGCCTCTACGTAATTTTCTTGGGAAGGGGGCCTAATATCATGGTCGGGACTAGCCCTTCCAACATTTGTGGTTTGATTTTTCCTAAAGTTTGGGTTCCTTATGGTGTTGGGCTGTTGTCCTTTCCATGATGATTTCCTCTCAACACTCTTTACTCTATCTCCCAGACTATGCATGCCATTGATAATAGCATCTAACTTCTGGTCTAAGGCTGAGGGCTCTTCCTTAAAGGTAGTTCGTCTCTCGGTTCTAGCTCTGTTTCTTTTGGCAATTAGGTTTGCCTCCACACTAACAACAACATTTTGGATTTCTGCAAGACTTTGAGGGGCTCTTTCCCTTAGCTGATAAGCCATTTCGGCATCAAAACCATCAGGAAACTTGTACAAAGCAAGATCAGGTGGAGGTCTTAAGTTCTGTGGTATTGCACTGTAGACATTATTGAACCTTGCACAGTAGTCCAAAACAGTCTCCTGAGGGCCTTTTTTGATAGTGTCATACTCAGATAATATGTGCAAGGGGTATTTCTTTTTCTCCCATCTATTGATAAATGACTGATATAAGGCTTCAAGGTTTGCTATGGAATTGGCTGGGAGTGCTCTAAACCAAGTCCTGACATCACCGGTAAAACTTTGGACAAAAATTTTCATTCTCACACTATCATCATCAATCTCATAACTCTCAAAGTAATCCTGCATCTTCTTTGTGTGCTGAAGGGCTGTGAAGGCATTTGTGCCATCAAAATAGGTAATTTTAGTCTGGTAATCTTGAGGCATAGCCCCGGGTTTTGCAGGCAGCTATAAGGGTGCATATCTATTAGCCATATTAACAGGGATAAGTGGGACAATAGGGATAAGTGGAACAACTGGAGCAACTAGGATAATTGGAGTAGTAGTGGTGGTATGCACAGTGGATGGAGGTGTGGAAACAAGGTTTGTAGAAGGGGGTGATGAACAAGGGGAAGTAGGGTTTGAGCGAAACAAAACTTTAACAGGGGTTGCAAAATGGCTATGCTGAATTGTTTCAGGACTGGAAGCAGTCAAACCTTCTTGTTGCTCTTGTTTCGAAGGATCTGAGGAATTATATTGGGGTTTTCAAAAAATGCTGGGGGATTTGGATCTGGATTTGATCTTGTGTAACGTGAGTGCTTCTTGGGAGCCAGCTTCTAGCTTGTTTTTTGGGAATTTTTCTAACAATACAGGTTAAACAGAAACCTTTAAAGGTCAGTTTCTTCCTCTGCAGAGCTTCATATTGGTTTTGTGAGATTATCTGAGGAATTCCCCAGTCGATTCGCCATTATGTTAACACTCAGGTTGTCCCTATGCTCCTGAAGGGATACGGCCGAGGTAACCACAAACCAATCTTTGGATTACAGGTTCTAGCCCACTTGTAATCAGAGAGGGCTCTCTCTTGGTGACTTAGCTTTGTTGATGATGATTTTAGGCTAGTTATTGGGTTGAATGGGGTTTTTTTATGTTTGGATGGTGTTTGAATGGAAGGAAGATGCTTTCAACCAGAGAGGCATGCATAGAGTGATAAGTTTCAAACCATTGGGCATGGAGTCAAGGAGTAGAACCGCTGGTAGGCTTTCTTGATCACAAGAGGAATATGGAGCAAGGTAGCTGGATATGGAACAACCTTCAAGCTAAAGAGATGGAGTGAAATGTAAGGAATGAGAGGCAATTAAGAATCTCTCAATCAGCTTAACAGAGGGAAGGAAAATGAGCTCTATCTAGGGGCAATTAAGAATCCCTGGATAATTGTCATACATGTTGAATTAGGGCAAATATGAGCCAGGTGGAATTCATATTTATGCCTAAAATAGATGAAAAACATAAAGAACCAACAGAAATTGAGCATAGAGTGTAATTAAACAAGTTCTAAGCTAATCTTTCTTTTTGCTGTTTAGATAATGATGTATGAATGGAAAAAACATAGGTAAGAAACACTTATTGAGTCATGTACCAACACAAGAATTCCATAGTCACTCTTCAACCATTAAACACAGTACACAATTCATTCTCCAAGCTTGTAAGCAGTGTTTGATTATAGAAATGATCAAATATACAATGCGAGTCTCTGCTTAAGCAAAACATCCAACCAACAAAAACCAACCCTTATTACATTGTTCAGGGCTGTCTTTATAGGTAAAATATCCAGAAGTATTTATTACAACCGACCTAAACAGGTCTGCGGGAAAAAGTTAAACTTGTGCTGAAATTAAATGTAAATAAAACATCTAATGAACTACGCCAGAAGCAATTGGATAAAAAAAAGTTAATGTAGTGTCCTCTGTGACTTGGTGCAGTGTTTTTGTAATAACTGAGCTTTGAGCTTTGGTCCATTGATCTTATGTGAGTTTTAATGTGCAATCATTGTGATGATGAGCTTTGAATGGTTCCTTAATTGCTTCTTGACTTTTTAAGGATTTCTTTTAATGTTTTATTCGCCTCGAGCCCTGAGAATATCTTCACTAATAAACTTCGCCGCAACACTCATACTCTTTAACATGGATTTTAGCTTCACATTTGCTCCGATACTCTTTAATTCCTGAACTGGGTCTCTCTCTTTCTTCGGATACATTAAAACTGCAAAATCGTGCCTATTCTGCTCTTTTCGGCGCAAAAACGGCTATGGAATCAAAAGATTCCCTAAAGATTCCCCAATTTGGCCCATTTCCCGTAGCGATGCAAACTGCCTCAGAATTTGAATCCGGGTCTCCTAAGATGCATTTTCGTGCTTGCACACCCTTCTTTGGCCGATCTCGTCAGCATGACATCAATGGTGGGTCCTGATACGACGGATGACGTCAGCAGGGTGACGTGGCAGGTTGTTAAATGGTGCAGTGCCTTATATGTTTTTGCGATGCGATAGCGGTAACTGAAATGTTGCGATCTGCGATGAATTTGCAGTGAAACATGTCTTAATGATAAATCATGTTTTCAGCAAAATATATGAATGAATGGAGGCATGCGGCGAGGAAGCATTTGTGATGCGATATGCTCTTTTGATGTGATGGAAATGTCGCATCAGAGCTAGAGAAAGCGGCATGCATTTAGGGAACATGATTCTCACGACCACTGATTGCTGACCTGTGATATTGCATTGGCTAAAAGGGAAAGGGGCATATATATGTGTCATATAGTATTGCGATATGTCGATTTGCGAAATGGTATTGACAGAGCATCCATCGGGGAGGACAAGAATGAGCAACCTTACCTTGAGACCTGTGACACCAATAATCGCGTCAGAGGGGAATCCCAAGGGATCGGAAGAATGTTAAGGCAGTCGGCGAGGGTTATTGTGATCAGAAGAAGGGTATATACGCTTTTGAAGAGTATTTGAGGCCTCAGGAGGGTCCGATAACCTAAGAAAGAAGAATTTCATGCTTTGGAAGGAGTCCATTGCATTGGAAGATGGTTTTAAAGGGGCAAAATGAGGGTTCTTGCTATGTTTCAGAAAAACTTAGCAATTCCCAAGTGTACTTATGGTTATCTTTCAACCAAGGGGGAAGGGATAAATATATAGGGGAGTTATTAACATAGTTTTTAGTAGGGGAAGGGGAAAATAGATAGGGAGTTGTATAATAAAAGTTAATAGTTAATGTGACAGGTGATAAGAAAGCGCTAAGTATGTGAATCTTAGGCTATTAAGGGGAAAAATGATTTATAACAGGAGTATGAATATTCCTTGGGCAAAGCAGATCTTTACCAAGGCAATTGATATGAAACTGATGAAACTACGAGATATCAAGCAGATCTTGACCTCTTTGGGAAGTTAGTGAATGATTTGGTGAAGAAGAAGAAGGGGGAGTTAGACATGCCTCACTTGAGTTGCTCCAAGTGGATTTTTTCCTTGGAATTGTGATTTGAATAGATATAACACTTGAAAACACAAAACTGATCACAATCATTGATTCTGCGGCCACAAAACTACCTACCCAGCCTACTTACCTAGCATTTTTTCTTCTTTTTGGTTTGCGTGCACTTGACCTAGCAAACCCATCTTTTCAACTTTTTCTTTTACTGTCTTCCTATCTACATCTACACTTATTTCATCCAGGGCTCAAATTAGGCTGTTGAGCACCCTTGCTTCTCTACCTATCTAGGAATCTGCCAAGATTAAGCTGTTTGGACAGATGGTGATTCTCTATATTCTAAAACAGAAAATTGAAACCTAGGGAGACCAAGGTTAAATGGTTTGGACCTCCCTTTAACCGAAAATTCTTCAAAATGGAATAGTACATCAAAATTGGAACACAGAAGTGGCCCTTGAACTGGCACATTTTCATGGCATCCTTCTTTGGCTTTCTGTAGCAAATATGGAACATTACAGTATGTAAAGAATGACATATTTGGCATGTAAAAATGTCAATCATGAAAGATGAGTAACCTACTGTAGCAGGAGGCTAACAGTTTCCTCATAAGAAGCTTGTATTTGAGGTTAATGATTGTTCTGTTCAAACTTTTATTCTTTCTTTTCAACTTCCTATTTTTCTTATACCACATTCCTAGATGCATAATGGTATTATCATGAATTTCCTTATCCAATTTATTTTGTTCCTTCAAGGTTTCATTCTCATGTTTGATATTTCTGTTCAATATCTCTAATTCATAGATTTCCTATTTGAGAGAGTCAATTAGAGGTTCTTATGGATTGACAGAAGGGTCTAGATTCATTGAGCCCTTTTTCTTCTCCATTGATTCTATATAATCATATATTTATTGCTGCACTGGGTCTATGCCTGGAGATCTTCTACTTGGGCTACCTTCAAAATGATGGCCAAGAGAATTTTGAGGACTGTGTGTAGAAGGGATGTTAACAGGAGAAGTTTCTAGGGTTTCTTCTTCTAAGTTTATGAACTTTGTCCCTTTTGATGATGTTTTCTTTACCAAACCTCAGAGTCTAGAGCTTCTTCTGGGTTGTGGATGACTTACATTCTCCACCTATGTGACCATTTTCTCCTTTATTATTTTTCCTCTTGCCCTGATTTTCTTCCTGATTTCTATCAGTTCTTCAGAGATTAATTTTTCATCATATTTTTGTAATGAAGACTCAGGTCTACCTTTAATAGTTATACCAATCTTCTTTCTTCTAATTCTTATAACATTATCTTCTTTGGGTGACTCTGGTGCTTCCTGGAAATGGTTTCTAATGAGGAAATTATCCCAGGTACCTCCTATTCCTTTTAAATGAAACCCAATCAATATCTTTATCAACCCATGATGGTTCATGGTTTTATCTATGAATTCTATTTTCTTTTGTGCATTTGAGGCCATCCTTCTTAAACTATTTAGTAGGAAGAAAGGAATATTGATTTCTCCATTTTTTAGGAAATTCATCAGTAAATAGATATGGTAGACATACATGCAACCTAATCTCACCTCACAGGTGATAAATTTCTGTAATATCAAAAGCATGTTTCTCCACTTACTTTTAAGAGCTGAAATGTGAATTCCTTTTTTAAAAATAGAGACATCCATACGTGGGTTCTTGAGTATTAATTTCCATGATTCACTGTGGAATTCCTTGTTTTTGAATCATATTTCACCATGCCTTGGAAGTTTTGTAGCCTCGTTTATGAACGACTCAGTTACTGCAAACTTAATATCTCCAATTTATACCTTTGTGCCATCAAAAGATCTAGCAAATGGTTTTGTGATCTCTTTATGAAAACCATCAAATTTCTTGATGAATTTGAGCCATCCAGCCTTCTGCAACATTTCTTTGAGTTGTGGGTATCCTTCCATATACTTTTCGCCTACCAGTTCTAATTTGAAAATGAGCCCCATGCCTTCTACTACGCAAAGTTCCTCAACCTTCAGAATTACCCTTCTTGGTTTATGAAATGGACTGACCACAAATATGGTGAAAGGAACTGCAGGTTTGCATGAAATAAGTAGATGGTAAGGGTTTTGGAGAAACATGGACAAGTATGTAACGTCATAGTCATGACTGTTAAAAACAATGAGGGAGTTAATTATGGACTGTTACGTGAAAAAATATGGAGGATGTGGCAGATATGTAGTACAATAGAGATTGCAATCAAATCAAATTATGATTTGTCAATGAAACATATAAATATCCATATTATACATACTTTATGTTCTAACCTTGCTATTTAAAATATTTTTTTGCACTTTATCTCTTAGAACTTAACCTTTTCATTTGTTGTTTTCTTTGTTGTTGATTTGCATATACCCTTCTTAGCATATCAGTCTTCAAAACAAGATTCTTCAATTACCTACAATCATCATTTGTTTGGAACAGAGCTACAGAATGAGATATTGTTGCAGAATCAAATTAGTTGTGGAATGGAATTAGCTACAGAACATGATAAAGATGAAATATGGTTATGGAACATAAATGTGAAATGAAATGAAAATGGAATATAACAGTGAAAGGGAATGAAAGTGAAGTGAGATGAAAGGAATTTGTAGATTAGGAACTACAAATCAATGTAGCTTTATGTCACTACTTATTACAGAAAGAAAACAGGAAATATAGGATGTCAGATATCTCTGATTTTCACCCTGTATTTTCTATATAAGTAAGCCAATGAACAATTGGTTTTTAAACTTATACATTTTATTTATATATATTTTTATGTTTTCTTTTTTTCGTTATATCTATATAATATATATATAAATATATATATATTATATATATATATAAAGGGAAAACTAAGTTAGTGGAGAAGAATAATTCTTCTTCACCAACTTCATTTCAGGGTATTCTTGGAAAATTTTGGCAAAATCCTCCCTTGAAATTGGCTTATGATATATCTTTGACCGATGACCATTCACAAGAAGTGGTACCTTTCTCTCATTTATTGTGCTTATTCTCACTGTTCCATTATTAAATACTTCTTAAATCTCATATGGCCCAAGCTAATGAGTTTGAAACTTCCCTTGAAAATATTTTAATTATGAATCGAACAAAAGTGCCCAATCCCCTACTTGAAACGTTCTCTCCTTGATATACTTATCATGCCATTTAGCCTTTTGTTGTTGTACTAAACTGGTTCTTTGAATTGCATCTTGCCTAATTTTATCAAGCTCATTGAATTGCTCCAATCTATGTTTTTGTGCTTCTGATAAATCCAATCCCAATTGGACTGCCATCTTGAAGGTTTTGATTTGAAACTCTATAGGGAACAAGACTTGCTTCCCATAAACAAGCTCATAGGGAGTATGTCTTGTTGTGTTCCTCCATGTAGTTTTGTAGGCCCATAAGGCTTCAGGAAGAATTTCTGCCCAATCACTTCTGTGTAGATGCACAGTCTTACAGAAAATTCCTTCAATCAATTTCTTCCACAAGTCTCTCCACCATTTTATATGTAAATTGAGATCCTTGATTTGTCACTATCTCTCTTGGAACACCAAAACAAGTGAAGATGTCCTCAAAAGGAAAATTAACTACAGATTTTTCATTAGGAAAAGGTAACACTTTAGTCTCTACCCATTTGGTGACATAATCAGTGCATACCAAAATATACTTGTTTTGTTTAGATGAAGGATTAATTGGTCCAACAAAATCCAAGGCCCATTTTTCAAAAGTTTTAATGAGTACCTGAGTTTGTAGTGGCATTTCATCTGAAGGAGCAGGTTTCCCTGCCCTTTGGTAGCTGTCACACCTTTTCACATATTCTTTGGCATCTATGAAGATGGAGGGCCAATAATATCCTAAGTGGAGGATTTTATAGGTTGTCCTCTTGTCAAGAAAGTGTCCACCACAAGGTTCATCATGACAAGCCTTAAGAATTTCAGGCATTTGATCTTCTCGAACACATCTTCTAATCATGAGATCTAGAACTGTTTTATACAATTCATTAGTAATCCATGAGTAACCTGCACTTGTTTGAATGATTTTTCTTTTCTTCTTAGGAAAAAAATGTGAAGGTAATTTTCATGTGACTAAGTAATTATAAATATATGCAAACCAAGGGGTTTGAGTAGTTACTGCAAAAATATATTCATGAGGAAATTTATCTTCAATTGGAGTGTCATCTTTGATATTTTGAATTCTAGACAAGAAATCAACAAATGTGTTTTGTTTTCCAAGTCTATCTAAAATAGTGATGTTGAATTCTTGCAGGAGTAATAACCATCTTGTAACTCTGCCATTAGTAATAGGTTTATTCATTAAGTACCTAATTACAGAGTGATATGTATGAACAAAGGTTTCATAGCCTGTTATGTAATGTCTAAACTTGTTGATAGCATGAACAATGGCTAAGAATTCCTTTTCAGTTGCAGTGTAAGTTAACTCAGTGGATGCCAAATTATTTCTTGTGTAATAGATGGCATAAGGGATCAAATATTTTTTTCCTAATATAGCTCCCAGAGTTGTATCTGAAGCATCTGTTTAAATATGAAAAGGTAGTTTCCAATTTGGACCTCTTAAGATGGGTGCCTCAGAAATTTTTTCTTTCAAAGTCTCAAATGCCAACTGGCAATTAGGATTCCAATTGAATTCACAATGTTTGGTAAGCAATTTGAAGAGTGGGGATGCTACTTTAGTCAAATTTTCTATAAACCTTTTATAGTATCCTGTGAATCCTAGAAAACTTCTAACATCCTTTTGACAACTTGGAATTGATAATTTAGAGATGAATTCAACTTTATATTTATCAGTTGACCTTAATTCATCTCTTGAAATCTAATGTCCTAAAACAATCCCTTCTGTAAACATTATAAAACATTTTTCATAGCTTAGTGAAAGGTTTGCTTCCTTACATCTTTTAAGAATTTTTTCAAATTTTCTAGAGCTTCCTCAAATGTATTCCCATAAACTATAAAGTCATCCATATATACCTCTACACAATCATGTATTAGTTCAAACAAAATTCCTAGTACTACTCTTTGGATTGTTGTAGGTGCATTGCATAATCCAAAAGGGAGTACTCGATAGGAATAATTTCACCATGGGCAGGTGAATGTGGTTTTATCTTGATCTTCAGGTGCTATCTGAATTTGATTATAACCACTAAAACCATCCAAAAATGAGAATTACTTCTTACTTGTTAATGTACCTAACACTTGATCTATAAAGGGAAAAGGAAAATGGTCTTTCAGGGTAGCTTTATTCAATTCTCAATAATCAATACATACCCTCCATTTAACATTCTTTTTAGGCACAATCACTAGAGGAGAAACCCACTGGCTATCTGAAATTGGGTAAATAAAGTTTACGTTCAGCAATTTTTGTAACTCTTCTTTCACAATTTCCCTAAGATTTCGATTCATCCTTCTTTGAGGTTGTCTGATAGGTTTACAATTTTCCTCAATGTAGATGTGATGTATACAAGTCTTAGGACTAATTCCTTTCATGCCAGTGTATTCCCATGCATATGCAGAAGAATGTTGTTATAAAGTTTTGATTATCTTTTCCTGTTTTAATTTTTCCAAGTTATTGTTTATGTTCAATGTTTTCCTTGGAAAGATTTCAAATATAGAGCTACCAAATTCTTCCATAGAATAAACAGACATATGTTTGGATGACAAATATTCAATATTGTATTTTTCTTCAAATTGATCATGTTCATATTCTGAAGATGATTCAAAATTTTCCATTGTATTTAATATTTGACTATCTTCAATAATGGTTGGAATTGTAAAGAGAGGCTGAATATCATTTTCATCATCAATCCATTATTTGTTATCTGTCTCTCTAATTGTTCTTTTTGGAGGATATAGAGTGAATTTCTTAGCTGAATTACCATCAAAGCTATACATATCACTAGATCTACAACTAATGAAAGCATCAACTATAGCTAGCCAAGGTCTTCTTAATAGAAGTGGATGTCCTCCTAGATTTCTCTTTGTGGTTAGGATCATAAAATAAACAGGGTACTCCCAAGAGTCTAAGGACACTGAAGTATCTTCTAACACACTATCTGGTTTGATTACAGATCTATCTTCCAATTGCAGTAATGTAGGTGTATAAAGAATATTGGGATGCTTTAGTTGTTCTATAGTTTGTTTGCTCTTGATGTTTATTGCTGCTCCTAAATCAATCAGTGTATTTAGAATTTTAACTCCATTGATATGTGTTTTTACAATTGGACTTCTTGGACCTACATATTTTTGTATGGGAATTTTTCCCATCATCATGTCTGCTATTTTCCTACTAGCTAAATTCTTTTAACTTCTTTTTTTCTTCCTGGTTTCTTCATGCCCAACTCCTTTATTGTTTTAGCTAGAATTGGTATCTCTTTAATGTCTTGTAATAAAGGGATTTTGATACAGACATTTTTCAATTCATCTAGAAAATCATAATTAGGCAACATAATATGCTTTCTAACCCTCTATCAACTTGTAACTTTTCTGGAAAAGGAGGTGTAGAAGTGGATACTAGTTGTGGCTCTATGATAGGAGTTGAGTTTACTAGTTCTTTCTATTTTTCATTTTTAGTATTTTGGTTTTGAGGAGATGTTCCTTCAAAACTTTTATTTTATTGTATAGAATCTTCCTTAGAATTTTCTTGTTCTTGAATAACTACATAAGGCTTTTTCCTTTCTAATATCCTACCAGATCTCAATTGGACATCATTGATATCTAATGGAGTGATCATATAAGCTGGAAATTGTTGTCCTTCCACCATATAGGTATTCTAAAGGTTTTTATTGTTGGGGTTAGGTAATGGTTGGGTAGGTAACTGATTTGGTCTCTGTGGAAATAGAAGCGAAAGTCGAGGGTTTTGGTTTTGAAGTTCGAGCTGTTGATTTTGTTGAGGAATTTGTTGGGGAGGATAGTTTGGATATAATGGAGGATATTGATAGCATGGAGAGAATCTTCCATGAGGATTCTTCATTCCTTGAGCCCAAGGTTGAGCTTGAGATTGAGATTAAGGCCAAGGTTGCTGCCAAGAATTCCAATTTGGAGGAGGCTACATATACATTTGGTTGTTAAAACCCTGATTTTGTTGCCCTTGCCAAGGTCTTCTACAAACAAAGCAAAGAGATTCTCTTGGATTTGAAATTGTTTCCTCTTGAAAAATAGCCTTAAGACCAGGAATTTAAGGACAAAGTTTGGTCTCATGGTTTTCTGAAAAAATCACACAAATCTCTATGAATTTTACATCCAAAGGGAATTCTCTTAAAGCATGCTTCTTTATGCATTTGGGACATAAAATAGCCAAAGAATTAGTCTCTGCTTTCTACTTGTTTTGTAACTTAAGGTTGTCTATCTGTTCACTAAGGCTCCCTAGAATATTTGTTTTAAATTCATCAAGAATGTTTCTAATTTCTTCCCTACTCACTAATCCAGTTGCAGATTTATTCACTCTAACAAGAGAAGGATCTCTTGGACCTTTCCTAGTTTTAGCGTTTCCTCTTGAGAGATGAACACATAATTCTCCAATGTCACTTAATGGGAGTTGAGAGATATCTATCTCCCCCATCATGTTAAGGATATATATCCACTCATCACTAATGGATTTTAATAAAAGAGATTCTAAAATATCTTGATCTAAGTTATCCATTTTTTCCCTTTTTAAGTTATAGTTGAATCTTTCAATTAAATCTTCCAAATTTTCATCCTCTCTTTGCATCATTTTTAACACTTCATCTTTGTGATTGATAGGCATGCAATAATCGAAATACCTATCCAAAAACACTTTCTTCATGCCATTCCATGTTCTAATAGACTGAGTGACCAATCCCATGAACCATTTTAAAGAAATTCCTTTCAATGTTGAAGGAAACGACTTGATTTTTTGAGTCTTCTAAATAATCATAAATTATGCACAAGACTTCAAATTCAAATAAAAAGGTTTCAGGGTATTCACTTTTTAATCCATGAAAATTTGAGAGAACAAAAGGTGAGATATTTTTCATTCTAACATTTGTTTCTCCATCAAATATAGGGAATCCAAAAGAGTTATCAACTTCCCTATTTCCTCTACCTCTTCCATTATTTCCTTTTCCTTCTCCATTATTTCCTCTACCTCTTCCTCTACCTCCTCCTCCTCCAAATAGTGAAAATTCTCCATCCTCTCCTTCTGCCATTATAGTTTCTTCAAAGTTAATATAAGATTCAACCTGTAAGGTTAATTTCTCTTCCTGTGGTTCCTATATCAATGGTATGTGGAAGAAAGGTTCTACTTCTTCTTCTCCACTAGGTATTCTTAATTCTTCAACTAAAATATGTTCTCCTATAGAGGTGAAAAAGGCTACTCCTTATATTGGAGATCCAACATTTTCTTCCTCTAGGACTTCCTCAGTAGATGAAGTAGGAGATCCTCTTGATTGAATTTTTGACCTTAGAACTTCAGGTGGTCTATGGCTAGGAATATGAGTTTGATATGGAAGTGTATCTCTTCTTAGTCTTGGTGGAATAGGTGGTGCTGTAGGAATTGAGCTCCTCCCTCTAGCTATAAATCTACCCCTAGAGTTTATTTCTCTACACATATCATTTTTTTCGGATGTAAGAGATGAGGTTACCTAATTATACTTCCACGAAAATGACGCCAAAATGTTTAGTCAATTTAGTGTCCTAAATTTCTTGCATGAATTATCAACCAAGGTTTGCAGACTGATGAAGTGTTATGCACTATATGTGCTTAGTTAATTTTTCTCTTACTTCGTTGTTTTGTATTTTTATGTTTGTTTTGGGGGTTTATTTTCTTTGATGTCTAAGAATATACAATCTATGAGATATTTATATGGATCTAATGCATTTTAAAAGAAACAAAAGGTTCCTAACTTGATCTAATCTCCTAAAAATGGACCAAGAACTGTTTAACTAGTTAAAACCTAATAAGAAAAAGAAAGCATCTATCTTATCTTACCATTTAGTCTTAATCCATGGATCTAATTCTTAAAACCAAAAGTGATATTGATGCATAAGTTAATTCAGTAATTGCATTCATTTAACCAATCAACAATTCCGTTTTGGAATATGATGGAATCAATCTCCTTGAAATGATTTTTTGGAATTTCAAGTGATGCAACTAAGTAAGGACTTGAAAGCAGAAAAGAAAAGTTAAAAGAGTGTAAAACCAACAATGTACTGAGTCAATTCAATCACTGCATGAATTAGATATTTAACCATTTAAGTTAGAATTATCATCATTTTGAAATGGTTTTGAGAACATCTATTAATACAACTAATTGATAGTTCTATGCTAAGAAAATGAGTAACAAAACAGTAAGAAACTAAGCAACTGTGAATTTTTATTACTCCAATCTTCATCAGTCATTTTTCATAAAATATCTCAGAAGAACAAGGTTGCATAGTTGTGATTTTATCCTTACACTATTGGTTGCAAATTGAAATGAAACATCATTCTAAACTAGAGAAAACAGAGTAATAGAAATTAAACTGAAAACAACAAGTGAAAAAACTCCTTTAGTGTAGGGGCCCTCTGCAATTGATGTGGTTGGATGCGAGCTAGTTAAAGATGCACTTTTAAACCACCATTGACAAAAAGAAGTTTTTATTTTGAACAAAACGAAGTCTGAATATAGATTATTAACAAAAATCCTATAATTTCGTCTAGATTCTAACTACTTCTTGGTTTCATTCAATTGATATTTATAGGAAAATAACATAACTGTCTAAGAGAAAATCTTGCTACAGGTGGCTAATTTGAATCTATCACGACTGTTTATAAGAAAAACACGCTACAAGTGGCTTAATTCAAATTAACTATTTTAACTTTTGATCAGCTACAAGTAGCTTAATCCAAATAAACTCCTCAACATAATTGTAAGACTCTTGATTAGCTATGAAAGAGCAAATCAAGGGTCCTACTGCTTCTAGATAACATATTTGACTCCATCTTTGACCATGAATTTAGGCATGCTTTTATGTTAATCTGGACCAAGTGAATAGGATAGAATCCATGTGGGGATGATTCTGGAAATACCCATGTGGCCCAGTTCTTCATTTAACACATGTAACCTGTCAAACTATGAGAGTAGCTACGGAACCCACAATTAGATGCAGAATAGGCTGCATTCTCTAGCTAATTTGCAAAAATATATTAAAATAGCAAGAACATGAAAATATAATATGGTGATCATTTTAATGCTTTCCTAAGACAAAACCTAGCATTTATCATTGATAATATCTGTAGCCTTATGAGAAAATGAGAGAAAAAGGTGAGAGAAAATGTCAAGGGGAAGGTAATTATGAGGTTCAACACTATATTATGTTGCTATCTATCCACAGGTAGCTGAGTCGACCACTTTGTATACTGTGATACACTGAAAACAACAATCGGGGAGATTACCTGCACATATGTTAAGTCCTTGGCTCCTCTGAGGCGATATATTGTAGTTCACAATTACTTGGTAATTATTTTGCCTATATTACCCTCTTTTTATTTGTTTTTTTTTATAATAAAATCAATCAATAATCGTCGAAGAAAATCAACCTTTTCCGCGTCGTTTGAGTAGGAAAATGAGTAAACCGCCTTTACCACCTGAAGCTACACCTAGTCGGCGAAAGCGGTCTCATTTAACTAAGTCTAGTACATCACAAAATTTTGGTTCTTCATCTGATTTACCAAAGTCACCTATACCAGTACATATTTTGATTCCAGCTACTCCTACTATTACTGGTTTATTTGCTACTGAAGTGGAAACTTTACAATTACCTGAGGACACTAAAAGTGAACTTAGTGAAACAGTAACTAAAGTTGTCCAATAAGAAGTTGATCCTCAACCAGAAATTGTTCAAGAAATTCATCCTAAACCCATTATTATTTTACCAAAACACTTGGGTCCTGAAGTTGAACAACCAAAAGTTGTTCCCGTACCAGAAGATGATCGACAGGTTTATCCTTAGACATTTGTAGCTATTGAGACTGCTCCTTTATCCCAGAGTCAAACATCAGAAATATATTATGGACCTGACATGAAATCCTATTACCCAGTTTGATTTCTATTGAAGAGGAATTTGAAGAAGAAACTTCACCTAGAACTCCAACTCGTTATGAATAGGGCTTTATCTTTATAATTCTTTTCTTCAGTTAACTTATATTGCTCCTCTTGGCCCTATTTACTTTCACAAACCTATATATTCATTAAGACATTTATTGCGTCATTTGTCTATGGCTGAAACAACATCCCAGACTATATCATCTGTTACAGTTGCGACAATATCTACTGTCGCCATATCTTAGATGTTTGCCACAACACCTGAGTCACATCTGTATGGTAGTTCGTTCATCCCACTGGGTTGCTAATCATTATATGGAACTTGCTTCGGTGTTTCTTCTAGTCCATGGTATTCACCCATGTCATCCATAGGAATTTTACCTGTTTCTTCACTTACGGATATTGAATAGTTTGATCCATCAAGTTAATATCAAGCTGGTCCATCTGGTTACCATCCAATGTATCCATTTAGCACTGGATTACCTCCAAATGGAGAACAATATGCCCAATTGGCTTATTCTCCATACTCTAAGGGGCCACCATATGGAAGTATACTGTCATTTTTAGGTCCAACTTATTTTGGAATGATTGTTTGTCAATGGCAGCCTACAACGCATGTTCAACTAAGGCTTGTGTATTCATCACAACCAAAACAACCTATTTCATCCATACCTACAACGCCTATTGTTATGACTTTACCGCAATCGTAAGCTCAGTTGATTGTATCTTAACCTTTTCAAGGTGGTTCTTCAACCTCTTATCCTCAAGTTTCGGGAATACAGACTCAGTCTTCTCAAGCCATTTTAAAACAACCATTTATGTCTAAAATCCACAACCCGAGGCCATTTTACCATTAACTAGGATGACTTTGACTTATAGTGGTCCAATTTATCCACAACCTGGTCAAACTTATACTAGTGGAACAAAATTATTTTATCAACAACAGTGGCAGCAATAATACTTGTTAGCCTTGGAGGTGTTAGACCCAAAAATGGACCCAAACACTCTCATAGTCTCAAAAGTTTTCTTACAATCATGCCAAAGGATCCAAGTATTCCCCAAAAGTCTTCAAAATCCTCTTAAGGTTCATTCAAAGTCAAAACTGTAGCGTGCCAAGAGCCCTTGGAAGGGCAGAAATGCACTATCAGGAGGCAAAGAATGCATTAGAACAATCAAAAAGCATTATCACAGGCTTAAAACTCAAGAATGCACAGTAGCCATTAGATCTCGCTGATCAAAAACCTAGATCTAAGTGGCAAATCGACAATCAGCGGTCGCAGATAGTGGCAATTGGTGCAAGACACCACCGATCAACGATCGCTGATGATTGTTATCGGTGGGTCACATCGACGGAGGTGTCGGTGGAGGTATCGATGTAGGTTACGTGGAATGAGTGATCACAATTGGTGATCCAAAGCGTACCATCGATCGTGTGTGCAGATCGATGGCCCACATCGCATCGGTGGATCGCAATTAGGAAGACCAAAGGGCGCAACCTTTACATGTATACGTGTGCTATGCAATAAGACCCGGACGCAATGGGTTTCGGAATAAAATCACATATTATTTCAAGTCTGTGGATTGGCCATTTTAATGTATTTCATGTATTTTCATTATTTTAACAAAATACATAAGGAAGCAAGGCAGCGCCGATAGCGATGAAGCCCATACCTGAAAGGTTTCGGGAATGAAATTTTAAAATCTTTCAAATCCACCAAAGCCCATTTTTTAATTGTTTTTTGTATTTTCGTTGTTTAAATGAAATACGAAGGAAGCCTAAGGTAGTGTGGTAGTGATGGAACCCGAACCCAATGGGTTTCTTGAATGAAAATATATCATATTTTAAAGTTGAGGAAAGACGTTTTACAATGTTTCTTCACAGTTTATTTACAAAATACAAAGGGAATCATACAACAGGATGAGTGTGATAGGTGGTAATGGATGAAGGGCAGACCCGATAGGTGAATGAACCATTTTTTAGGACTTTTGAAGTCTGAAAGGATAGAGAGGGGTGATAATTCTCATCGTTGCTGTCTTTTCTATTTAAAATAGAAATATACATTGTTTTCAATAGAGGTCCACACTAGGGCCGCGATGTTCTTCTTTAGCAGAAAGCATGCATCATTAAAACATAGAAAGAGCAATATCACATGCAGATCCTCCCCAAACTGAAATAGAGGCTAAGAATAGACAGTGCAACATAGGCACAACAACAACTAATCATGGAGCTTCAGCAGTCCTGCAAGTACACCCAAAATATCTGAATACAATTACTATACTATCAGAAGAATAATCTGCCAAGCCCATGCTTTCCGAGTCAAGGCATCAAATGGTTAAAGGGATACAGGGGATAGATTAAGACTTTGAGCCTTAGTAGGCTCAGAATGATTGTAAAAGGACTATAAAAGGCTGAAAGTTAAATGTAATAAGGGTTCAAGTTCTGGAGTTTGTTGCTCCTTTATTCCTTCAAGCCTCTCATCTTCATTCTAGCAATATAAGCTTCTTTTGTAATTATATGTTCAATGTCCATTCTCTTTGTTGTTCTATGCTTGCACTTGAATAGTTTGTTCATGTTTTATTTTGTGATAACTGTCATCTTATCTATGCTTTGATGAATTAGATTTGCAAGCTTGTTTACTACCTATAGCTAGCCATTCATATGCAGTCATATATGCATCTACCGGTATAGTCAGTATTCTCCATCTATCCATTGAATTTATAAATTATTGAGCATTAGTGATATAAAGCCTTGTATTGCTGAGGGTGTTCATGCATGTCTTGAGTTAAAACATAGTTGAAATGGTTATCTGGCTTGATGAAAACCATCATTTATTCCAATAGTTTAGAGAATAATATTGAAGATTATATGTTACCAGGCATCTTTGATCTACAACCTAGGAGAGTTTCTTGGAGTGATAACATAATTGGCACCATTATCGGGGAAAGGAAACTGAAGCTCAGCTTCCTTGGGAAATGACATAGAGCTAGCTTTGATGATAAACAAAGTTTGGGTACATTTTTGGTTGTAATCATCTATTTGGAGACTCTACTAGAGGCCAAACCTCTTGGAAACTCCACTTCATAGTTTTGGCTCAGTTTGTGAGGCATACTCGGAGAAATCCTTAGAAGTCACAAGCTGACACAGTACCTGACCCTTAAAACATCATCAAAGAAAGAAAGTTATTGCAGAAAGGAGCATCAGGTTCAAGTAAACCTAAACAATCTCCTATATCTCTTCAAGAAAGGCCTATAATAGAACAAATATATGTTGAGAGTATAGCTTCTAATACTAGAAGCAAAGAAAAACTCTTAGAGATTCATAAAGCTCCTTATTCTTTAGGTTTTCCTTTTGTTGTATGCCCAAAGGAAACCTCACCTCCTATCCATAATACTCCTTTAGTCTTATCAGTCAATCCGCAACCCTATATCATTCAGATTTCCAGTACTCTTTTAGCCACCACAACTATGGCAACTCTAGAAGCACCTACCAAAATGGAAATAATCATAGTTGCTAGGTATGGACCTCTAATACTACCCACTCCTTTAAATGCCATGCCTACTGGAGAGTATCATAAGTATAAGCCTATGTTCATTGGGACTAAAGGTGTTTCATCTGAAGAACATCTTGAGTCATTCTATAGCTATGATGATGACCTGGACATTAGTGACGATGATGTCTGGATGAGAGTCTGTGTCCAAAGCCTAGATGGAGAGGCTAGAAAATGGTTCAGGGAACTAACCCCAACATCTATAACATATATTGAGGCCTTAGATGATGCATTCATAAAGCATTGTGGGGATAAGAAGGATCTCCTTTACTACCACACTAAGTTTGGGAACTTGCAAAGGAAAAATGGTGAGCTGCTGTCTGATTTTAATAAGAGAATTGACTGCATGTACAACAAGATACAAGCTGAAGTAAAACCTACCACTACCTCTACTGGACTCATCTAGGCTAGTTCCTTTGATTCTAACTTCTATTTATTGTTGAGGGAGAGGCGATGTGCTTCTTTGGCTGATATGCAAGATGCAACCTTGGAAGTAGAATCAAACATCATGGCTGCAAAAAATCTTAAAGGTAATGCTAATAGAAGAAGCCAAAGGGGCGAGACTTCATCATCTTCAGATCCCAAGATCGATAAAATGGCCAAGATGATAGAGTCATTGACCCCTTAAGTTTCCAAATTAAAGGTTGAGCAACATTTTGGGAAAGGAAGGGTTCCTAATACCTTTTCTCCTCCAAATCCAAATCCATATAGAAGAACAAATGAGCAGTTGCAGAATTTGCAAAGAAACAATGATTCTAATGAAGACCAAAGGGTGAAGACCCCTCTTCGAAATGTAGTCATTGTTGGAAATAATATTGAGAGGGGGGGTGAATCAGTATTATCACATTAATAAAACTTTTTCATTTCCAAACTATGATTCATATATGCTACTTCCACAACTTCTTATGATTAAGTTAATTGATCTTCAATGAGTGCATTAGAACATTATCAACCATATTATCAGTTAACAGATGCAGTAACATAGAATAGATCATCACACATAAGGCACACACATGAACACCATGATATAAGGTGGAAACCCAATGCGGGAGAAAACCACCTGCTGCAAGTCATCTCAATCTTCTTCTTAATAAGAAAATCCTTTTACAATATTTTGTACTGGTGCAGCCTTATACCAGTACGGGAGCTACAACCCCCTTTGCTCTTGTACTAGCCGATCCATTTACTAGTACGCAGGCTACTACCTGCTACAATGCTCCAAAGATTTCCTTTAGCTCTTGTACTAGCTTAGATACTAGTACGTAGGTGCTGACCTACAATCTCCTCTCCTCCAGGTACCACGTTTCATCAAATTTCAGACTGGATACACTGAAGCACAACACATAATCTGAAGGCCACGTTTCATCAAATTTTCATACTGGACCCATCAATATCATTGAAGCTCACAAACACTTAGCAACATCAATACCCAATACTAAAACCTTGTCAATAAAAACAGTCACCAGAACACAGAGCAGAACCCTGAACTCTGCAACACTATTCAAAACCAACTGTATCATCAAGATCATGCATTAAAGTGCATACGCTACTTGGACAAACCGAACCCGCGTACATACGCGCTTTTACCAAAGCCAACCCGCGTACAGATCTATAAATATTCAATCATGACTAGCAGCGATTTCAAACTTAAGTTATACCCAGTTCAGATCATTACATGCGTCAGTATACGGATCTAGAATAAACATAATCAATCATAAAGAGATAGTTCATTTCAAACCATTTGATCCCGATCTATCCTTAGATCTTGTTCTCCATCAACTTGTGAGATCCTTCCTTAGCTTAGATCAAGCAACCCATAACCTGCATACTGGATCTCATCCTTCATCAGATATTCAAGACTTTCACTGCACTTGCCTAATGATCTTCTTCTCCTTTTATAGTCTTAGGCCTTGCTCAATACCATGGTCCAAAACCATAACAAACTAATACCATCAACTCAATACTAGGGATCAACACGTCTGTCGGGATGCTATGGTCCAAAAACCATAGGTTCAAATTCCAAGGTCTAACCGCCCACGACACAAAGTAAGTTTCCCAACCCCAATACGCGCTTTCCTTGCAGGAAGCGTGCAAATACGCACCACGACTTCTAACAACAATCTCGCGTCTTAACGCATTTGTATATAGAGAACTCGAAGTATAACCTGCGTGTATACACTACTTGGTAATATATCGAACCTCAAATAGAACCGACGTGGTACATATAAACTGCAACCTACTCTGTAACCGACCTTGGATATAGTGAATAACCTGCGTGTATACTCAGCTTTCTTCATTCTTTGTAATCTGATCATCAATTCTTTGCTACTTATCTGCTGCACTATAATCTATCATCTTGCCATCAAGGACAACACTTGTATCATAATGCCAACAATCTCCCCCTTTGTACTTGATGACAAAGTTAATCTTGTCACACTTAGAACTATCGTCTGATTCCTTTGAGTTGCCCTGCATCCCATGCATTCATTCACATCCGATATCTCTTCTGTAGATTATAAGTGAGATGATATTCTATGAGAGGGTTGCCATCAAGTACAACACATGCATCATAATGCCAACAGACTGTTTTCTTGCTCAAGGAATGAAATGTTCCAAATTTTCCTTGAGCTCCATGGGCTCCCCATCATGCAAAGAAGACTCATGATGTGATTTTGATCCCTATTCTACTAATGTAGTAGGCTTGGCCCCTTCCTTAATATGAGGATAAAATACAAGGCTCCTGCCTCTCTGATATGTCTTAGTCACCTCAGGCGTAAGGTGCCTTGGAAACCTCATCATGTTTGCTTGATGACCCCACCTCCATGGGTTGTACTGACATGGTTTGGTGCTATATTGGTGAAGTGTTTATATGCATTTTCAAGACTACCTCAATGAAGGTGTCCCACGTCATGTTCTTCTCTTTGTTGTAGGATAAAATGCACAGTGTATAGAGAATGAAGATACCCTCAAAGGTCTTCCTAGGACCTTCGGCAGACTGTAAGATTATTTGCAACCATCACAAAGTTACATGCATGTTCATAAACAATAACTAACTATCAAAGTGGGATAAACAGATTACCTCAAGCCTCCATGTAGATTTGCTGGAGAGCGCAATGCAACTAGGTTTAAGTCCCCTGAGCTGGCTCTAGATCAATTCTTGCACATAGAAGAAACAAGAATAATCATAGCATACAACTTTGATAACTAATACATGAATACATAAGAGAACATCTAGTTACACATAACTAAGCTACTCATGCTAAAAGGTATTGGAAAAACAAATGAATGAATGATAGTACCAACACCACGAAGTAGACAGTACAACTACAATTCTATATTAATGTTGGAAAAGTGATTACAACCATTTTTTGCATCATCCTTCCCTTACCCCTCCAACTTCTCTCTCTCTCCCCCTTCTTAACAACTTCTTATGATTTGAGACAATGCTCAACAATCAAGTATGCTATCCTTTCAAATTCTCTGACCTCTATCACCATAGCCCTAGCTTTGCTTATGTAGCAACTGAGTTAGGGTTGCCAAGTTCCTCTCTGAGTTCCTTAGGGTAAAAGAAATGAGGTTGGCATGCTTTTCCACTCTTTCCCATTTGCCTCCTTCATTAGGATTAGAAATGCCACAAATAGGTCAAAGTTAGATGTTTCCTTTCTTTTCTTGAGTGAATTTAGGAGCATATATCTAGATATTTATGAGTCAATTCATTCCTTTGACCCTTAGAACTTCAGTAGGATCCACTAATGTTGTTCCTGAACTAGAAACTTGAGTTAGTTGGGTCACTAACACACCCTTAGGCTTGTAGAGAAGCTTTATAAAGTAGGTTGTCAGTGCATAGCCAACGTTAGCGTGGAAACAAGGCATGTGATCTTGGTCTTTGCTTTAGTTATCATGTCTTTCCCCTATGAGTTGATGAGGAGGTCAATTTGTTGTATAATAGATGCCCCCTAAAGTATGAGATCAGAGGCTACGACAATGGATGAAATACTTTACTTAACTATAATTTTCCTTCTTCGACAAAAATAGAGAGAGGATCGGAGCTTTGGGTGGTACGGGAAACCTGATACAACATATATATAAAACTACTAAAATCATGTCCTTGAGTCGAACATTCCCATGCTCAGTAGCTATGTCATAGTGATTTTCTCCAAAGAGATAAGATGATGCTAGCCTTCGATAAGCACAATGCGGATCCAGTGTCATAATAGAATCATCTTGATAAGTTGTCTCCAAAAAACAATATACGCAACTTGGGAGAGGAAACAAGGCTGAGTGATGCAAGCCTCTACCCAAGGTCTTGATTTCCACTTCACTGGACAACATAGATCAATACATGTGAATATATGTGTTGATGTCGAACATGTAAAAAATAATCTGATTACTAGTCAATAATGGAGATCGTTAATAGACACGAGGAAGGCCACCAATAATGGTGATGGTCTCCAAGATGCACAGTACAATCTAACAAGTGTGAAAGATGCTTTTGTTGTCGAACACCCATAGAATCGCATAACCAAGAGCCAATAATGAGAACCCCTGATCAAACACAAGGCAATTTGCCACTAATGTCTACAAGTACCAAGGCACCAAATGTGTTTCTAAGTTGTCTTCCTAGATAGAGTGTTGAAGTCGATAGGAAGATACCTGTCGAACGGTAGGCAATAATGTGTCCTACGTCAATCGACATGAAACGGGATAAGAATGATTTGTTTTTTGAGGAATCTTTGAGCAATGGGTCTAAATAATAAAGGGCATGATGAAATGATATTCTTGATGGTTTGATGGAGGAAACAAAAGGTTAACCCTTGAACAATAGAAGGCGCAACCATGATTTTAACCATGCAACACTAGACTCATGAACACCAAAGAGTGTTAGGATACAGAGATACAAGAACATTGGGGTATATAGGCTAAACTCATAGGATGGTAGGATTCATATTGAGAGGATGTCACGAGGAAGGTTTATCTGAGGGAGTGCCATGTTCAAGGGAACGACTGCTTCCAAACCACGCTTTCTAATACAGAATACAGTTGTATTGTCCACTTCCCCCATTTGATTAGTTTAGTGAGTCCATATGGAACTCATCAATATTTTAATTTTTTAAGAGTCTGAAAAGGACCGCAAAAAGAGCAACTTTATGCCCTATCTTATTAGTTTAATGAGTCCAGACAGGCAAACTCGTCGATCTTTCCATGTTTTAAGAGTCTAAAAAGGATCGTAAAAAGAGTCACTCTATATCTTGTTTTTGTAATTTAAAGAGTCCAGACTAGACAACTCAGTGGTCTTTTCATATTTAGAGATTTTGAAAAGATTGTAAAGAACAACTCCATGGTGGTCCCTTTGTCATAGTCGTTAACCGGGCGCAAAAAAAGGTTAATATTATACCCGGGTTGGTTACTTTTCCGTGAGTTAATCTATTGAATCCGGATAAAGAGAAACTTACGTTCAATATATTTCGACCTCATTTTGTTACGAGTACGAGGAGATGGACTAAACTCATTTTTCGTCGTGAATTTTTAATGAGTAATGCGATGACAAACTCAATACCTTCATCAAATTTTAATGAGTCAAATGAAGAAAACTCAAAGTATCTTTTTCAGTTTATTAAGGAAAAAGATGTCAAAGAACTACTCATTCCTTCTTTGTAGATTTTACTCGAAGAAGGGGAAAACTCGAGGATTTTTGAATTTAAGAGTGAGAAATGGTCCCAAAAAAGCAAGTGCTCTTATTGTTGCTATAGATTTTTAACGAGCCCGGTGAAAAAAACTTGGGATTTTTCAGTTTAACGAGTGAGAAAAGTACCTAAAAGAATGCTTGGGTCATCTTTATAAATGTTTAACGAGCCTAAAGAAAAAACTCAGGATTTATTTTTTTCAGTTTTATGAGCGAGAAAAAAGCACCTAAAAAGAATGCTCTAATGGTCTTTCTCAGTTTAATGAGCTAGAAAAAGAGCGAAAAAGAGTTGCTTGGATCATTGTCGTATGTGTTTAATGAGCCCAACAATGACAAACTCAGGGATTTTTCAGTTTTTAGAGCGAGAAAACATCCCATAAAAAAACATGCTCATATCTTCTTTGTATTAGTTTAACGAGCCCAAGGAAGGAGACTCGAGGTTTTTCGAATCAATGAGTAAGAAAAATACCATAAAAAGAATGCTCGATCTTCTTCGTGGTATTTTAATGAGCTTAAAGAAGGAGACTCGAGGATTTTTTGGATTAATGAGAAAGAAAAGTACCATAAAAAGAATTCTTGATACTTCTTGATCTCATGCTTGACAATAGAAGGGTCTATGGCATGCATTTCTTCATAAGACCAAGGAAAAACATCGCAGAAGTCCTTAAAAGGGCAGGTAAAGCTCACAATTTTCTCAGGATTGCGATTGGCTCTAGTCTGTATGTCTTCCATGATTCCTGTCATGATTGAAATATCGATGAGCAATGTCTTTGAAATATTGCCCATGTTTCCTTCCAAGTCCAAAGTTTAGATAGTCGTATATGGTGAGGAAATTATTTTAGGTGTGTTAGATGACAGGATTTGAAGAGGCATCATGTCCAAATTAGATATCAAAACACAATGGTGTGATTCCTCCCAAGGTCACTCTTTTAAACTCATGATCTCTCTAATAGCTTCGTCCATGGGTAGGACTTGATTGAGTGGATCGAAAGAAGGAGCAGTTATGGGAGGGGCAGTGGTACCATTGGCCATAACCAAAGTGACTGGAGATGCAGATGTAGAATGAATGGCTTGGTAGGCCAATTCAACTGGTGACATCGGCATTTGTTCTCTGTATGTGTCAATGTCTGAAGGAGCTGGTAGGATCCATAGATTAGTCTGTTCACGAGGAATATATGAAAACATATTGACCGTCTGTGAATCCTTGGGTGGCTGAATAGGGAAACAACCCATGAGGGAAGAAACCTTTTGTAGACTAGTACCAATACTGATGTACGAGTCAGGTACACCACCTACTAGGGGTACAAAGCTGCTAGGTAATAGAGAGTAAACTGGGGTGCAAAAGGACAACTGGTCCACTATGACTATATTTCCATACAAGGGAAAGAGGATGATATGGAAGACTAAAGACGCAATGGCATCCATGGCATAAGTCCAAGTGTAGCCCAAAAGTAGATTATAGTCGAGTTTATGATCCACGACTTCAATATCTACTGTTATCATTTTCCCACTCAAGGTGATGGGATAGCTAGCTAGTTAACCTTTTGGGACGAAAGTGTGGTTGTCGAAAGCTTTAAGGGAATTCGATGGCGGGGATAGGTTGGAGAACCTAGGGCGAGCCAACATGAAGCCGACATGATTCAGGTAGAAGCACCTTCATCGATGACAGTTCTATGTATACCATTACCTTTCAAAAAGATTTGCACCTGAAATGCAAGCTAGTGGGAAAGGGGAGGTTTACACTTTTCCATGTCAAAAATTGCAAGCATGGAATACTATGGGTCGATACCACCAATAGCCAAAAGAAAAGATTTCCTTTGTGCTAAACATGTTTGTAATACTTTGAGCGTCTACATAGCCGACGACGCTTGCACCAAGTATTCTACAATGTTATAGTTTTGGGCAGCACATGTTGTGCATCGAAGTGCCCCTTTGGGGGGGTGAATTACAAGGTCAGCAACTAGCCTTTCGATATGAAAATCGTTGGGTGGTGGTGGGTTTTGACTTGAGGAAGGTTCCTCTGCATGAGTGACAGGAGCTCCATAGGATTTGGCTCTTGTTTGTAGATCTACCATTTCAAAGGTGTAAACAGTAGAAGATCCTTCACCAGCTGAAGGATGTTGCGAACCACCATTGCCCCCTTGCAGGGGTTGGGTTTGGTTTGTAATAAGGTGTTACTGCTATTGAGTAGGGAAAGGATTATTAAGGATAGTAGGGGTCCTACCGGTATCCTTTTTAGCAATGTATTCTGTGCATTCCTAAAGACGCGGACAAAGATATGTCATGTGGTCTTGCACACAGATTTTGCAAGGGAATTGGGTGGGTTTATCCTTTCCATCATCATAGGGCACAAAAACCTTCTGATTTGGGCTTTGTTGCTTTATTGACTGCTCCTCAGAAGGAGTGGTCTTTTTCTTATTCTTCTTGTTCTTACCACCCGGGTTTTGCATAGATTGCACAGAGTTTATCGCGGTGGTAGGAAGAGCAATCAATTTGGTAGTAGTGGAAGCATTGGAGTTGTGAGGGGCATTAGGGATTACGTCATAAAGAGTGCCAGACTGTGAATATATCAGATCTAAGTGTTGGGAACAACGTATGGATTGGTCTTCTGTGACCGCACTCCTTAAGGCGATTTGAGGGAGTAGGGACTTGCAGAACCAATCTACTAAGAGATAGTCTAGGAGGGGAGCTTTGACTAACCTCCATCTACATCTCCATTCATGTATATGATAAAAGATGTGGGTGGTGGTATCCTGATGCAATGAAGTGGGGAGCTCTATCCCAGTCTCATAGCGGATGGGTAGCTGGAAGGTACTTATCTACGTGCATGGTAACTCAATGTACCACTTAGCTGCATTGCCAGTGAGGGTATGGGGGAAAGACATAACTGGACACTATCATCCACCATGGAGTTGGAAACACACCAAATACGATAAGTGGTGATATGAGTGCCTGAATCCTCCCCTTGTTTCCATTCAAACTTGGGGATGCCTGTTGGTATCTTATGTGGGATCGATAGCCAAAGTAAGTTGTGGTAGATGGGGTCATTTGTAAGTTTGTACAAGTTGGGGATATCCAACGTTGCCAAGAAAGGTAGAGAGTGTGGTGCCCGCAACTCGGACGAAGGCAATGACATATGACTTGAGGAACCTTGCAGTCCTCCCATCATTTGAGTCCCAATATTATACATAGGCTATGTGGTATAGTTGTTTCCTTGAGGTATGGTGTTGTAGTGTGGATTTCCATGGGGAATTTGATGTTGGGGTATAGTATTGCCCCTAGGATAAGCAGTGCTCCCTTGACTCATTTGAATTTGTGAGTAGGGTGCCCCCATGGATTGGTTGGCTCCTCCTTAAGGATTCATGCCCACCACAGAACTAACAATATGACCTTGATTGACATAAGGAACACTCATGCCAATCAATGACTGACCATGCATGCCTAAGAATGGAGGGAAAACTGTTACGTTCCCGACTGGTATGTGCATATTGGGAATGCCTCCAAATACTTGAAACTGGGGGACTGAACTGTACAATGGTTGCCGACCATATTGTTGGTGGATGGAAATCGCGCCAATAGTGCTATATTGAGCGTTATAAGGAGCGTTGTATGTAGCACTTGTCGAAGGTATATAGTTTGACACTATATGGGTGGAACTTGGCATTGGCTAGGTTCCACTCGTGGAGGGTGTCATGTGAGTGGTTCTACCTGGGACAAATGGGATAGTGGGGTTCACAATCAACGGTGTTGGTGACTGTCGACTGGGGAAATAGTGGAGGACCAATAGTGTCCACAAAGTTCCATGACCCGTTAGTTGTCGACGAGATGGATGGAACCAAGAGTGGGTCCAACGGATTCATGAGCGGAGGGTTAAAGTGAGTAAGAAATCCTTCGGTGAAGAAATCCTCCACAAAATTGAATCATCGGTTGTCCAAACAGATTCCATGTGAGATATGGGAGACCGATTCCCCAAAGATAGGGAATCCAGTTCATTAGAGCTCGACAGATCTTCGATAATGAGTGGAGGAAGTCCTATCAATTGTCTACATTGATGACGAGGGACATATGTAGCCACAGTGACCATTAATTTTTATCAATAAATTTTATCATGATATTTGTTAAAGTCTTAACTGATAACACTCGGGTGCCTAAAAAAATATAAAAAATACACTAATTTGATCAGTCAACAAACAGAGGGAAATAACCTTGTCTGATAAGCACCGATCACTGGAGATGAAACCTAGTATCTCAATGAATAATAGAGAGGGTTGGCCAAATGTACAATTATGGTTATTCTAGAGCTTTGCTTGAACCTCAAATTGAGGTGCCAAGTACTCTCGTGAAGATTAGCACCCTCCCAAAAATTGAAGACAGAGTAGGTCCATTTGTTTTAGGTACTAGGGTAGCCCATCCCAGTCACCTTGTGTAAGTCCCTAAAATACTGGCCACTAAGGATACCTCAGATCATAGACACTACTGGGGGGGACATAGTCGTAGACAATATGCTGTGTGGGAAGGATACCTAAGTCCCCGACTTAGCTCCGAAATCCCCGAAGGGATCCCTAATACAAAGAAAACCCAAAGGATTTGCAAGTGGAGGTGGGCTACCTTCACTTATAGTCTGATGTTGCCTCGTATTTAGCTCCACTTTGACTGGAGTGGTCCCGGTAGTATGAGTGCACAAGGAATTTTCTCTCTTTTAATGACACTAGTTTTGGTTTTCGATCTTGGGCAGTTTACTCACACTGCCTATCCCAAGATCCTAGCCTGAACTAATGTTTGTTTGCTCAATAAAGAGTTACTGATTGATTTTAGGTAAAATTTATGTGTAATTTTTATTGTCTTCGATAGGGGATTTGACATATGAAATGTGATGGGGCATTAACTCAAAAATCATGCACAAGACAATGCTTTAAAAAAAATATATTCAATTCGATGAAAACAAGTTGTATTCTACAAGTGAGAGTCTTTCACATATTCATATTTGTTCCATGCATCTTAGTCACTATAACACATGCATAACCAACATAAGTCTTTCCAATGCTTTCCTAACAACTACTTGAAACCAAAACAAAGCAGCTTTTAACCAGCTAAATAGAGGAATGAATAAAACAATTGATGATTTTTACTTTGATAAAAACTTTTTCAAGAAAGAAAAAACAACTTATTTCCTAAAAAAAAATTCTTTTAGGACACCTATCTTGCTAACAAAATGCAGTAGTAGATCCTCTTTCAGTCCATGAATAGGCTTCCTATCCCCTTGGGTTTGCAGACACAGCTGGAAGTCAAGTTTTGGGAGACTACTGAGAGTTACTGGGTTCACTAACGCTATGTGTGTGCAGACATAGTGCTTTATAAAGCACTGTGTAGTTTGCTAACCTGCATTAGTGTGGGAAAGCAATTCAAATGGGGCTTCTTAGATCAGATTCAGTGATGAATATGTATAAGCAGGATGCAGCAAGGTTTTGGTGGGTCAGAAAGGGAATGCAAAAGTATAGGGAGGTCTTAGAAGGAGGAGGAAACTAAGAACTCTCCGGATAAACCAGGAACTAGATGTATAGTCCCCTGTGGATTCACCAATTCTATTGTAAGATAAAATGCATGGTGTATGGAGAATGAAGATACCCTCAAAGGTCTTCCTGGGACCTTTGGGAGACTATAATATTATCTGCAACCGTCACAAATTTACATGCATGTTCATAAACAATAACTAACTATCAAAGTGGGATAAATTACCTCAAGCCTCTATGTAGATTTGCTGGAAAGTGTAATGCAGCTAGGTGGAAGTCCCCTAAGCCAGCTCCAAATCAAGTCCTGCACATAGAAGAGACAAGCATAATCACATCATACAACTCTGATAACTAATACATGAATACATAAAAGAAAATCTAGTTACACATAACTAAGCTACTCATGCTAAAAGGTATTGAACAAACAAATGAATGAATGATAGTACCAACACCATGGAGTAGATAGTACAACTATAGTTCTATACTAATGTTGGAAGAGTGATTACAACCATCTGTTTCATCAACCTTCCCTTACACCTCCAGCTTCTCTCTCTCTCTCCCTTCTTATCAACTTCTTATGATTTGAGACAATGCTCAACAATCAAGTATGCTATCCTTTCCAATTATTTGACCTCTATCACCATAGGCCTAGCTTTGCTTATATAGCAATTGAATTAGGGTTGCCAAGTTCCTCCATGAATTCATTAGGGTAAAAGCAATGAGTTCCATGCTTTTCCGCTCTTTCCCATTTACCTTCTTTGTTAAGATTAGAAATCCCCCAAATAGGTCGAACATAGATGTTTCCTTACTTTTCTTGAGTGAATTTAGGAGAAAATATCTAGATATTTATGAGTCAATTCGTTCCTTTGACCCTTAGAACTTCACTAGGATCCACTAACGTTGTTCCCAAACTAGCAACTTGAGTTAGTCGGGTCACTAGTGCACCTTGAGGCTTGCAAAGAAGCTTTATAAAGCAGGTTGTCAGTGCATAGCCAACGTTAGTGTGGAAACAAGGCATGTGATCTTGGTCTTTGCTTCAACTATCATGTCTTTTCCCTCTGAGTTGATGAGGGGGTCAATTTGTTGTATAACACTATTTCAACTGGTGGAGTACTATAACCTTTATTAGGCTATGGTGAAAGAGGCTGGGATAATGCACTTTGACTTTCAATTTCACCATTTCAGACATTCTGGTTAGGCTCCTTTACAAGTAGCTGGACGAATTTAGAGACTTGGCAGCTGTAAAGTGCATGAGCAGGCTTATGTGGTATTGACATAGCCTAGAAAATATGCCCTCACATATTAATAAATTCATGGCAACCTTCATCAATGGTGCATATCTCTCCAACAAGTATATGAATGGGAAAACATGTGAGTGAGCTCCTTTATATTGTGATTTCAAGTAGGGTTTGTACACTTCTAGGTCTAGGTTTCGTGCCTTTGAACCAATTTTCACCATGGTTTGGTATGCCTGTAGCTTGAGAGATGGAATCCACTGAAAGCATGAAATCAATCCCTGCAATGGTGATCTTGTCTTCCTTCAAGGTGAGGGAAAATATACCTGTGAGATGCTCATGGTAACCTACTTTTAACACTCTTGAAAAAACCCTTAACAATTGACATCTTCAAAGCATTTCATGAAAAATGGGGAGGAGGTGATTTTATTGCAATTAGAGGTCTCAAACCTCACTATCTTCCCCCATTGTTGTACTTCCTCTTCTTTTATGGTGATGAGTCAGGCTCCATACTTCAATCCCTAGGTGAAAGGCAAGCAAAAAAAGTGAAATTTGATGTTGTGAGGGAATGAGGTGGTATGATGGACTTAGGAGTTGCCTAAATTTGTAAGGAAATTTAGGAGGGTAGGGAATGCTGTTAGTGATTAGGGGAAAATGTAATTTTGGGAAATGAGTGAGGGGAGTCGGTGGAAAAAGCCAAAACACATGCCTATCCTAGAAAGAGATAGGGTAGATTAGGGTTTAGAAGAAAATAATAGAAAATGAGGGGATAAGGCTTTGTGATAGATGGAAATGGTGTATTAGATGCAAACAAAGGTGTAGGGACAAGGAATATAGGGTTAAGGGGAAAAACTCATCATTTGAGGATCAAAACCATGGAAATCATGTTAAGCTTAGAAGGAGGAGTATTTTATCATTTTCTTGACATATGAGGCAAAGGAGGGCATGAAAATGATTAAAATTACTTGTTATAGAGCCTAGAGGATGAAATGACTGAAGAGGAGCTTTGAAAAAGGAATTTTGGTGGTCAAACAACAATTTTGGACAACTCTGCCCCATGCACAATGAAGGCTTCCTCTGCGCATTGTGTTGTCCAAGTGTGCAGTGAAAGCTCTCTGTGCGCAACAAGAGTTAATTTTTGCTAGTGAGGAATATGGAATCACAATTTTTTGCAAAGGAGAGGGAGGATCTCAATGGTAGGATGGTAGAAAAGTGCAAATGAGTGTGAATGAGCTCCTCCATGCGCTTTTATAATTTTATTTTGGTGTCTAAGTGATTAATGAGGCGGGATGGCCCACCTCACCAATTCACTTTCTTTTTGAGTTTTATATCCATAGGACCTCTTCTTGTAAATTTAGAACCTTAGTAACATTATTAAATCTAAAAACATAAATTACATTTGAAAACAAGTGTTATTGAACAAATTTACCTATTGCTACTCCTCATTTGCCGGATTTATACAAGAAATGGCTGATTTTGTGACCTTAACCATAATGACCTAATGGTGACACTGAGCTGAATGGAGACCATGATGATGTGACTGAAGTGATATTAATGATGTTTTCATGATGGTGGACTCAACTAAGCGATGAAAGTGATCGGCTTATGAAATTCTTGAGAGAGTGGAAATAGCCCTAGACACACTAGCCAGTGACCAAATTTTTATTTGAAGATTCACGGAAATGACAAAAAATTGACTTGACACCATAACAACACCTTGTAAGAGCATATTTGATCACCGGTGATAGACTGAACTAACTAATACTAACACCCTCATAAATAAACTTACTTTTCTGTGACTTGGGAACCCAACCAATTCATTAGCAAAACAATATTGTGCCCAACCCAAAGTCTCCCTTTCTTTGAAAATTTATTTGTCCATGCCTTATCACAACCATAGGCTTGCCTTCTGCAAGTCCTATTATGAACTTCTACTAAAACAATTCATTCTTCGGACAACTGGAATTCACTGACACTCCTTGGAACACACTCTTATTTGTTCATTTCCAAGCATTTTGACCTAGTTCTCCCTTGTGTTCTCCCAACTCTCCCTAATACTCCTCACCATCCATTCACATTGTCTTCCATGTGTTAGCACACCTTTTCATTCCTTGGCATGCCCTAACACTCTTTATCTATCATGCCCTCACAACTACCCTTACCTTTTTTTAGACTTGGTCGGAGCCCAACAGAATCTTGCCTCGACTACAACTACTTAACCAAGTCATAGTTACTACAACTAGACTATGCCTTGTTCACCTAAGAACTACCCATAACACATCTTGGCTACATGTCGCCCTAGCAATCTAGAATGAGTTAGCGCAACCTAGCATACTATGTCACTCTCTCCTTAGCACACATGGAACTCGCTAACACTCCTTGTCACACACTCTTATTCATTCCTTTCCATGCATTTTGACCTAGTGCTCCCTTATGTTTCTCTGGAATGCCCTAACACTCGTTAGCATGCATTGGCACACCTTGGTACTTGTCACATCTTGGTATTCTTCCCTAACACTCTAGCATGCCTTGGCAGTAATACATGGCATACCTTGTCACTCCCTCCTTAGCACACTTGAAACAAGCTGATTGTAATGTTCCAAACTAGGAAAAATAGTGCTATGCAAAGAAAACAATAAAAATAACACCATAAAATTAAATCAAACCATTAGACCACAAAACTATTTGGCACGTGTTAGCACGAATTTTCATTCCTTAGCATGCCCTGACACTCCTTAGCTATCATGCCCTCACAACTACCCTTACATTTTTTGCAACATGGGAACCCAATAAAATCCTACCTCATCTATAACAACAACTTAACTATAACAACAACTTGACCAAGTTAAAATTACTACAATTAGACGAGTATTTCACCTCCATTCTTGGTGTTTACTAGCACTTTAAAATATTATGTTACCATTCTGGTATACTAGGGATTTATATTTGCAATTCCAATCTTCTTCTGATTCTTTATGTATTGTCCATACATGTAGTGATTGTTTTGCTCCAACTAATAAATTGCTTCTTCCAAGAGTTAAAAAAATATCACTGTAAACTTGCCAGTCAAGTATAATTGTTTACTAAAACTATGTAGGTGCCTGATAAAGATGGCGGATTTCTTTCAAAAGGTAACCTAGAAAGTGGTGTAAGCTCGACAGTGGAATTGGGTCTTCAAACTATGGGGTGCCCTATCATAGTGGAGAATATGAGTCAGCCCCGAGAATTGCTTATAGAGGTCAGTTAATTTCTTAGATTGACAAGGTTTTTATATTGCATTCAATAACTCATTTTTGTTATTTTGAGACATGGTTTAACATTGTCATGTCATCTTCTGTTGGTTTTCACCAATATTATAGATGCTTTGAGAGGAGAGGCAACTCTTCCTTGAAATAGCTGACATCATTTGAGGCTTGGGGCTTACAATTTTAACGGGAGTCATGGAAGCTCACAGTGAGAAGATCTGGGATCGCTTTGTTGTTGAGGTAATGCCATGATTTCAAACAAGATAATTAACTCTCAGACCTCTGATTCCATGTAAATATTCCTCTTTTATTTGTGTTTGGTTGCTTGAGTAGACCATAGACTTCAAGGATGGGAATTTGAATTTATAATGAGAACAGGGTATGAAATTTATTTTAAGCCTATGTGTGTTTCTAGAGTTGGAGAAAAGTGCCAAACCAAATAAATTTCTATGGTTGATGCTTGATAACTAATGCTTAGATATTGTTCTTAAGAATTTGATTGTGTAGGGTTGTAGACCATAAGATACTCTAGCTATCAACCTCTCTATTTCACCTTATGTTCTCTATGTTCTGGCATATAAAATTTTGAAGGCACCACTATTAGAAAAAGAGAAGATAGTGACTAGGTGACTAAAAAAGTTAGTCACCACAACTTTTACAAGTGAAATACTACAAAAAATGAGCAATATTAACTGACCCAACTAAAAACAACTAATTTAAATGACTAATTTAGTCCCGGGATAAAATATATGACTAGCTAATAAGTAATAAAACTCAAAATGACTAACGTGAATAACTAATTTAATCTAGGAACAAAAAAATGACTATGTACCAAGTACTACAATAATGTGAATCAGTGGTTTACATTAGTCGTTTTAATTGTGTACAATAAGATTACATTTCAATGAAAGTAGAGCTACTAGGAACCACGATGAGCAAAAGATCTAAGCCCATACAAAGAGCTCACCACCGTCAACATATACATCAATGCAATATCAATAAAAGACATAAGGTCAATACCATCAATGCAAAACACATGCATGTTTCCATAAATGTAAGACATGTGCCTCTCACCCTCAATAGGATACACAAAAAACACATGGACACCACCATCATCAAAATACACATGAATATTTCCATCATTGAAAGGTTGTTAAGTTATGTAGGATAATGTGCCTTTGAAGTAGGTCTACGAGATAGACTTATTGTGAAAAACACATAAAACATGAGAGAAATCCTTTGAGTTTGGTTATAGAAAATGCGTAACAAGAATCCGTGATATTTAGAGGTGTCGTGTCTCTACTTCTCCCTTTAAATCATTGGCTTCCTTACTTTTCTTTGCAATCCAAAGGCTTTGTGAAATCTATGGGTGGGACCCTACAAGGGTTTGAGGTAGGTGCCACTGAGTTGAGAAGGAGATAAGTTTCTATCATCATTTTCATTATCAATCCTATAACTATTTGTATCACCCTTCATTATCAATCTTCAATATCTACATGTAACATTTTGTATCACCCTCAAATCAAAAAGTGAGAATGAGATCATTGATACCTTGTAAACCTCAATCAATAGTTGATTCAAAAAAAAAATGTAAGCAATAGTAAATTCATGAAGAAATAATACATTGTAAGCAAGAATTGAATATGAGTGAGGAAAATAACATTTTCCCCTTTTAATCTCCCAAAATAAACTTAATATTTAAAAAAAAAAATCTTAATATTACATGACAAAATTTCCATTTATGTTTAAATAATGTTTTTTTAATTAGAAAATAAAAAACCACCATACCAATTATCCAATATAGGATAATTAGATAAAAAAACCATTTAATGGTGGCTCACATTCCAAATTCACACCTCTTTGTTTACAAAACCTGTGAAAAGAGACTCATGTTCCAAAGCGAGTAAGAGGAGGGAAGTGCAAAATAAAGTTTATGTTTGAAATTAATAGATATGCCATTAATTAATTAATGAAAAAGAATGAAAAAGAATAGAAGAATTCGTAAGTAAGAGATTTTTTTGTTTTTATGGGTGTGTGGATTGGCAAGAAGAGGGTGAAGACAACTAGGAATCATAGGGAGGAAGAATTCAAGGTGAAGTCGTAAGATAGTGTAGGTTTGATTTATTTTTTCCAGTAAGCCATTTGAATTGTGATGATAGATGGAAAAAAATAAGAGATTTTTTTTTGTTTTCATGGGTGGGTGGATTGGCAAGAAGAGGGCGAAGACAAGGAATCAAAGGGAGGAAGAATTCAAGGTAGTTGTTTTTGGAAATCGATAATAATAGTTATCGATATGTGTATTTGATATGGCATCGGCACACCAATGAGCTAATGTTTCATAGTTGGCATCTACTGGGAGGTCCTGCCATGGTCAACTTGGGCATCTATAAATGCAGAAACACTTTCATCTAAGGGAAATCATAAAGACATCAAAATGTTTTAGGTATGTATTATTTTTTTCTTTTAATCTCTGCTCTGCACTATTTTTCCAGTTACCAAATATCATTCCTAAACTATATATTCAACTGAATGTTCAATATATTAAACAAAACACAAGAAATGGACTTGAATTTGTTTAGACCTTGTTCAATGGTTGTTTATGATTCTGTCAACTCATTTTGACCACACCACCCAAGCCCACCCCAAGGAAAAACCAAAACTGAAAGACAAAATATAGAAAATAACCATACCCTGAACTCAGTCCCCAAGGTTAGCTCAGCTCGTTGAGTCCCGGTGGGTGAAATACTTCTTCTATTGAGAGTTCATAAGTTCAATTCACTCAACACTATCAAGGTCAAGCTTCATGGTTAATCCAACAGGAAGTGAATCCTTTGGGTGGATCTACATGGTACAAATATCCCTTAGATGTAATGGTTAACATTCTCCAAGAACTTTGAACGACACAAAATAATGGGCTACCTAGGACTATTTCAATTTATTAATAACATTATCCATAGAATTAGATATATTTTCCACCTCCTTAAGGGTTAGTTAATATTGGAATCATCTACGGAGGCGAAGGAATTGCCCAGACGACCAAAAGTGGCCAGAATCCAGGCAAACAAATTTCAAAAAATCTTGTAGATGTCGTGTTTGAATCATGTTTTTGATGGTGGAAATAGATTCAGCACCATCAAAAACTCTAAGGCACCTAAAATTATGAAGTTTGACAGCTTTTACTTGGATTTACAAAAATCCTTACTAGATTTTTTCAAAATATGACCAGAATTTCCATAACTTTCAAAGCAAAAAAACATAATCATTAGACTACGATGTTAATATTCCCCTTATGTGTAAACCTCAAGTTCTCTTTCCATCTTTATATAAGCATACTAAAAAAATCTTTTATACTTTCATGTAATAGATCCTAAAAACATTTTTCAAAATATTTTTTTTAATAAATTTTATTGATACCTCAATACAAAATTATCATTTTGGAGACCCCCTCTAAAAGGAACCTCCTACTCAATAATAGCAACATAAACAATGGAAAATTTATTAAAATCTAATTTTGTGCCACTCTAAAATATAAAATTTAAAATTGACCCATTAAAATTTAATTTCTCACAAACAAATTTGAAAATTTCTAAAATCTAATCATTTAATTTCCCTCCTTCCCCTTCCACACTACTTTTCTTCCTTAGCAAGTTGGGAGAGGGCTCAAAGCCAATAACACTTAGTAGCTAGGGATTTTATTGTAAATAAATTCTATTCCGTACCAAGCTTCTGGGTAGAGTTAGCATTGCAGTTCCTTCCTAGTTTGTAGTTCCAAATGCGGAAAGAGAAATATTGGGAGGTAGGCAACAAATGATACTTGGGACCCTTAGCAAAGCATTCCCTGAGGGGTGCAAAGATGATTGTGCTATCCCATAATATGAGGGGCATAGAGATGGCCTCCCAACAACAATCCATGAATAGGCTGATTCAAAAACATCGGCCATTCGTTCTGTACATTCAAGAGACTATGTGTTTAGCTGAAGCAGCTCAAAAGGTCCTCTCTGGGTGATCGAGGATGGGTAAGTTTCATCCTCCACAATAGTTATACAATTCTATAGATGTAGAATTCTATCCAGGTCAAGAGCGTATAATGAGAAAACAAGAAATAACCTCCCAACTAGATCCTCTGCCTGTAAATAGCAATATGACCCTCCTCTTTTTCAATTTATTGCAGCTGGGACGATTTGACGAAGGCTTAGATATTGGTTATGGTGATATTAATGGCCACCTAGAGCCTTTAGATAGTGTAGGGATGAGACATTTGGCAAGAATGGCTACTTCTTATGCTAAGTGATACATATAGACCAAAGGCACATTGTTCAATTTGTATGGAGAGAACATATACTGGGAGTGGGAATGATTGGCAACCTTATTATGCACTGTTTTATGGCTTGTAACACCGTTTACTCTGCAAATGAAGTTTGCTCAAATTTTTGAAAATAAATAGAGAATTGATGAGGCCAAGACTGAGATAATTGAATATTGAAATGATCCTTCAAAGTTGAAGCAATAAGGTGATCACAAGAGTGAGAGTTTAGCAAATGAAACCCTGAAGATCGATGGCAAACTATCTTAAGGAAGTGGATTCAAAATATGAAGATGAGGAGGATGTTGATAAGTATGATCCCTAAATTACTCTCTAAATCGCTCAGCTGACAAGAATGAAGATGACTTTGAGCCGAAGGAATCAAATTAGGAGTTTTAAGCAGATGAAGATGATGCCTTTCAACATGGGCATGAGGATTTGTTCAGCCCTCGGCTTGATGATTCTACAAGCCTTTCACTAGTCTTGCCAAGGTAGAGAGATTTCCGATATCTCCAAAATGTTTACATTCACTGTCATCATGAAGAATTATTTTAGGCATCCATTAAGGAAAAAGTTTCGTGATGAACCTATTTGGGGCCTTGGGCATCACACTATAAGTTTATCTTTCTTTCTATTTCATTTATGTTGGATGTAGCACATGTATTATAATGAAGAGGATCCATGTTAGTCTATAAAAAACTATTGCCACTTATGGATTTTAATGAAAGAGAGATTCAGATGGGTTATGAGATTTCGAGTGAAGGTTTCCTCGAATCAATAGTTACAACATTTACCTTCAAGAAAGAATTGAAGTTTGGATCATCTTTATGAAGTTTTTGGAAGGAAATTGTTGCAAATAAAGACAAGTTGTTGAGTCAATTAGAACCTGAAACCTCCCATGTTGTAATGCGTTAAGGCTTGCACTAAAAATAAGTAGAAAAATCCTCTGCTTGTAAGCTATGTCACAAGGTTTGTCGAACTTTAACCTTGAGGTTCGAATTTTGGCGAACCTTAAAAAAACTTTTAGGTTCGACAAACCTAATCGAACCTCATAGCCAATGACCAAGTTCATAAATCAAAGCTCATAACCTCATGTTACAACTCGAGCCTGTTTCCATGTCCGTGATAACTTTTTTAATGTTTACTAATGTTTATTTCTTACTATTTTATCCTATAATTCATTATATATATATATATATATATATATATATATATATATATATATTATATATATATATATATATATATATATATATATATATATATATATATAATATATATATATATATATATCTATCTATCTATATATATATATATATATATATATGAACCTAATGGTAAACCTCATTCGAACCTCATCAAAAAATTCAAAGTCAAACCGAACCTAATCATTGTCAAACCCTAACTCGAACACGAACCATGTGACATTGCCTGTAAGTAGCAATATGACCCTCCTTTATTTCAATTCATTGTAGCTGGGATGATTTGACATCCTTGTTAACATTGGTTTCTTATTGCTTTATCTGGAATCCAAGCACTTTCATGGATTGTATTTGGGGCAGTAAATTGGACATGAGAATAAATTCAAAGCTAAAACACGTCCAAAGTCTCTATATCTCTGGTGGCTTATGAATTTTATTCTGAATACAATATTCTTGATCTCTACAATCATCAGGTTCACATCCACAACTCCTAATCCATATAGTATTCTCGCTCTGGATGACCTTTTTGCATTGCTTATTTTCCCTACCCGTGGATTTTTGCTGGCATTAGCCCTCAAAGGGACTACAAGAATCACCATTGTTGAAGAAATAGAAAAACATTACATGAACCTCTTCTCGATGGTACCACTTTGAATTCTGGCACAAAGAAGAATTAATAACTCCTTATGCTATAGCAAGTATTTTGTCAAGGGCTACATGGTTATGGTTGAATCCTATATTGAACAAAGGTTACATAAATGCTTTGCTATTGATAGATGTTCCTGCACTAGCACCTGGTGATAGCGGTGAAAATATTTTTGAACTTTTTAAATCAAACTGGTCTAACAACATAGTGGTACACCAACACCCTATACACCTTACGTTGCTTCGATGCTTTTGGCCAAATCTTGCACTTAGTGCATCCCTGGCCATTGCAAAACTGTGTGTGATGTATATTGGCCCAGTTTTGATACAAAAATTTGTTGATTTTACATTTGGAGATCAGAGCATTCCTTATGAAGGCTTTGTCCTTGTATTGATACTATTTTAGCAAAATCCATTGATGTTCTTTGTTCCCATCAATATAACTTTCAATGTCAGAAGTTGGGCATGCTGATAAGGTCTACTCTAATCACAAATTCATACAGAAAGGGTTTAAGAATGTCAAGCTCCACTAGGCAAGCTCATGGTGTTGTCCAGATTGCAAATTACATGGTCGTGGATGCTCAACAACTTTCGGATTTGATGTTGCAGCTTCATTACATCTGGATGATGCCTCTACAAGTTGGGGCTGCTTTATTAATCTTGTTTGAGGTTTTGGGCATTTCTATGTTGTCTAGTTTTGTTTACATAGCACTAATAATGGGCATTGTAGCTTGGAGATCCAAGAGAAATAGGAGATATGAGTTCCAATTAGTGAAAATGTGTGATCTTCATACAACTAATGAGTTTTTGAATTATATGAGGGTTATCAAACTTCAAGCATGGGAAGACCATTTCCAGACACGTGTAGAGACTTTTAGGATTTCCAAATATGAATGGCTCTACAAAACTATGTATTCTATTTTAGTGAATATAATTACTCTATGGAGAATGCCTTCACTTGTTTTAGTAGTGACATTCACTACATGGAGCATGCCTTCACTTGTTTCAGTAGTGACATTCACTACATGGAGCACTCCTTCACGTGTTTCGGTAGTGACATTGACTACATACATTTTTGTAGGAGAAAAACTTATAGCAGGGAAGGTGTTCACTGCAAAATTGATTTTCAAAATTCTTCAAGAACCCATTAGGAACTTTCCTCAAGCTTTAATATCTATCTTACAAGCAATGGTGTCCTTGGATAGACTTGTCAGGTATATGGAGAAGAAGGATCTTGGTCTTGAGGCAGTCAAAAGGTTACCGCTAGGCAAAGAGATTGTTGTTGTAGTTGAAAATAGTACTTTCTTTTGGGATGAAGAGGAATCCAAATCCACTCCTCAAAATATTAACCTTGAGGTTCAAAGTGGATCTTTGGTGGCAATTTTGGGCACAGTTGGATCTGGGAAGTCCTATTTATTGTCATCCATTCTTGGGGACATGCCAAAACTCTCTAGCATGGTATAACTACTATCCCTACTATCATATTTACTTTCATCTCCATCTTCCTCTTTCAGTGTTCCACTACATTAAAAATATGTATTTATAGCTTGATAACATTATCAAGATAATTGTTAAAAAATTTGTTATAGTTTCCTATTCAAACTCAGGCCAAGCCAAACTGACTTGGTGGAAAATAAAACTTGCTTCTTGGCCAGTACAAAATTGCCATTGTTCTAAGAAAAAATTAGCCTAGTTTGCCTAAGTTTTTCCTGTGTTTGAGCCGATCACTTACTCTCTGGTCTCGCCCAAGTTTTCACAGAGCCACGTTTTGTAACTATAAGAACCAAAACATGGGAAAGCTCCTCTTTCCAGAGAAATGTGAGATTGCAGTAGGTACAAATCACGGACAAACGTATATTGAAAAGAAGAAACTTGTACCCATTAGAATTTTTTATTGTGAAGGACTCATATGACTAGTTGTTCTTAGTATGCTAAACTAAATTTATTGCAAGATAACTAGATGAAAGAAACAATGGTCAAAAGTAACAAAGACAGTAGTTGACTTGAAAAATGACACTTCAAAGGTATAATAGACTTGTTTTTTGTTAATTAATGATTCATTGATTCATCGAACATGATTTTTTCTCTTAGACTTCTTTCCTTCATTCAGATTAAATAGGTCTATTAGATTGAACTCTTGTTCTCACCAATTTTGTCAGAAATCACTTAGATCTAGCATCTCTATCTCTTTAATAGAAACAAAATAATTTTACTAGAGATGCAACTTTTGCAATGAAAGCCCTTACTACTTGTATGGAAGATTTAAAACTGACTTTAATTTTTTTTTGAGCTTAATCTCAACTATTTTTTCATCTCTTCTCAGCATTCTTTTCCTTTTCCTACCTCTTTTTCCTAACTAAAACTTTATTTTGTTGTACCTCTTACCTTGCAGTTCAGTTGTTGAATTTTTTCCTTCTTGAACTCATAGTTGATGATGGTTTCTTCTCTCTTGTTTTGGGACTTTCTTTATTTACATTTATTTTTATTCCAATTATAGTTGTATTGCAAGTTCAATTCAGTAGTTGATGGGGGTTTTCCTTGATCCTTCAATTTCTTAGGTTTGTTGCATAACCCATTCTCCTTTTTCCCTTCTCCTTGCATCTCAAAACACTTCTTTCCTTTAGCAGTTAGGTTATGGATGTTGAATTTCCATGATCTTGGATCTAGGATAGAATCTTAAAATCTATGATGTTACAAAACCAATAATATCAATGATACTACTTTGCACAAAAGAATATAAACAACAGTAAATCACACATGCACAAAATATAGATAAATTTTTACAATGTTTAACCCAACTTCATTATATTAAACAAAATATAATACAACAATCTAGGGCTCCCGTACTAGGGATAATGGCCCTCATACATCCACTAGTACAAGATATAAACTGGGGCTTGGTGTCCGTATATCGACAACCAATTTACCCTCAACAACATACTTTGGCCATCTAGTTGATGTAGTCGACTCTCTCAGCTCCTCCCGGTCGTACCCTATACTTTTCGGGTCCTTCGGCTACCAATCTGTAGCTCCTACCTCTATCAATGATCCAAGTCCATCTAGCCACTGAGCCTAGGTTGTTAATCTACTCTCTTGTTGTGCCATAGTCCATAAAGGCCACAACACATTGAGACTCTAGTTGAATTGTTCATAGCTCCACTCGTGAACAACTCTCAATTGCCTATTACTACTCCTCAGCTACTCAGGGACTTCAACCCACTTGGGTCTTCCTGCGCTGCATTGATGAAGACCAACATAGGGCACGGAGGACTACCACCTATCACTACAATATGTCCATCTCCCACAATGAACACAGGCTAGGAGGACTTCCCATCATCTGTTGTAGAAGTCCTTCTCCACACACAAGTCTTAGGCTCCACAACTGTTCCTGGTTGATCAGACCCTTGAGCTCAATAACTGCCTCTCTCATAACCACCTTTGTCCATCAAGGTGTTGCTCACTAGGCTCCAACTTGGACACTATCACGTTGTCCTCCAACAGATCATAAGTGTCCAATCCACGTCCACACTTTTTCGACTCTCACGCTGCCCTCCAACAGTGCACGAGTGACCAAGTCCACGATATAGCATTTGCACCTAGTTAGGGCATCCCCACACCTAGGAGACCCTTACACATGGTTCCCCATAGACTTCTCCACATCCGCCTTTTACTCTACAATAGAGGAGCTATTGCACAAATCTAGGATCCAAACTTCACTGTGAAACTGCCCATTGGTTAGGGCTTCTAACATGCCATGTCAGCCCTACCTCCTTGGCTTCTGTCATGCGGAAAGAGTTAATCTTGCGGACAAAACCAACCTCCCTAGAAGCCTAAGACTTTCTAGTGACAAACAAGACAATTAAAAGCAATCCTTCTCTAAACATGCATTTATCATACAAGAAATCAAGTGTTTAGATCCTACCTGTATTCCAACGCTGTTGTAGTAGTCCAGCCTCGTCGATCCGGATGAGCTCCTCCTTCATTTCGAAACCTGCATTCACTAACAATCAAACGATTACATAGCACCTGAATATCTCATAAAATAAAACATATTCAACATACAGACCGAGGAGTATATGAAACAACTCATTAATAACAAATTGTTGAGAAGAATGGACTTATTTGTATTAATAGGAAACAAAAGAAACCATTACAACCTGAGCCTTGGTGTTGTGCAAGTTCCTCCCAGGGTCCAGCAAGAGTTTTCCTTTACTTTGATAAGCTCACCCACTTCCAAATGAAACAAGAAAGGATGGGAATCTCTCCTCACAAGCTTCTACAAGGAAGTCCTAATTCCAGCAGCATCTACCCTTTGGAATGTTCAGCTTTCAACCTCACCTCCTCTGGCCCAATGCCTGTATTTATAATTTTCTAGAGGAAGTTAATCAGGTGCACCATCAATGGGATAAGCCCCTCTTTTGGATGGGGTAGTTCCTCTCTTGATGGGATAAGTTCCTCTTTCATAGGGATACATGAACCATCAGGAGGCGCTCAATACATGTCAAACAATCTTCTAGAATGCTCTAGAAATGACCACAAGTAACTTTTTTAAGATGAAATTCACACCTTTTGACCTTTACAGGAGTACGCACCCATCCTTTGACATACAGAGCGTACAAGTACGCAGGTGTTATGAACTTGGGATGCGTACACACAGGCAAGGTAGAGAGAACCTGCATACCCAGAGATAAACATGTTTTTTAATGACTTTCTCTCTTTCTTGAAGTTTGACATGGAGAGCAGAGGTATAAGGCTTGCCAAGGAGGATAGTATGACTGTTGATGGAGCCATACTAACTGCAAATAGTCATGGCGACAAATTTTAGTGTAACAGATTGCCCCCTAAAGTGCGAAGCCTGTAATAGATTAGGGTTTTATATCATCTAGGAAGGGTGAAGTACTTTATCATTTCAAGGATTATCTTGTGGAGAGCCCAGTCAGAACCTGCAATTTTCAACACAAAATACATGTATAAGATTATATCATCGCTGAGGTAGCATTCCCATACTCAGATCAAAAACTTTAACTAACAGACTAACTACTACTCTAATACAGGAATGATTTCATAGTACATCATAATCATAGACTCATGTAGACACAGTATGGACGCAGCCATCTGTTTATAATTGGTCTACAATTAATGAATACAAAACTCCTCGCAGCCTGGATGGTGGAAACTAAATCCAGGGTCTTCATCTCTACTTCCCATCGGTACGATTCTAGCCATGTGAATAAATGAGTCGATGTCGAACATGGTAGAAACCACTTGATTACCAGTCAATGATGTAAACTGTTAACAAGCGTGAGAGAGACCACCAGTCATGTCAATGGTTCTCAAAGTACCTAGCACAATCCATGAGATGTGAATGAATGAGTCGATGTCGAACATTTCATGGAATCCTTCAATCGCAAGTCAATGATGAAAACTGACATCGAAGGCGAGAAACCTGCCATTGATGCATGCAGACTTCAAGGTACTGATGATTTCTAAGTAAACTCTCTAGATAATGTGCTTATGTCGATAGAAAGCGACCCGTCGTAGGCAAGCCCACAACACGAAATCATAGTTCAAGTTGAAGAAATGTTGCTGTAAGGATTGAATCAAGGATGATAAAATGAATGATAGGTATTTTGCAGTTGAATGCTTTGTTTACAGACCTCTTGAACACATAACGACACAACAGATGGCTTGGTGACGAATGACTCAAGGTTAATCCCCGGAATCCGGCTGAAGAATTTCAATGTGGTTTTATCAACTGTGAGGCAAAGGATTTCCCAACCCAGGTGAATGAAAAGTGTCGTGTTCAAGAGTGGTAGTAAGGTTTTTTCTGAGACAAAAGGATATCAAATAGGCTCATTCTTCTCTCTTTTTCCCCCACCATTTCTAGCAAGTACCTCTTTATTTTTTACAAGCTTGAGGAGGATAACATATGCTTTATTATAAGCTCATCCTTCGGATGAGTCCAACTTAGTTTTTATTCGAACCCTAAGAAGGAGTGGTCTGTTCCTGTTTGTAATAGAACAGGTCCTTTACTATGAAATTTTAACGAGTCCAGTATAGGAGAAACTCGACGTTTTTCAATTTTAGAGAGTCTAAAAAACTTAAGAAGACTCCAGATTGGACGTTTTCGTAAATTTGTGTCTCCTAAGCCCGAAAAAGTATAAAATAATACCTAGGAGAACCGCTTGATCTTGCGACGAAGGAGTACTTTCATGATTAGTGTCTTTGACCTGAAAAGTAAAAAGCGATCAAGGACACGTCGTTTTATTTCCAGTATCGAATTTTAACGACAAAAATCCGGCAATCTTTTCGTGTTTTTACGGTTAGAAAAGGGCTATAAGGGGACCGTCTTTTAATTTCATTTTAACGAGTGTAAAAAGAAATGCTCGGCAATCTTTTCATTTTTTAGGAGTCAGAAAAGGGCTTAAAAGATGACTCTGATGTTTTGGTTTGTGAAAAATGACAAGTTTCCCTGAAAATCCTTTTGTCCTGCGCAAAA